>CM062817.1:1028591987-1028874487 GCA_031772625.1 Pinus tabuliformis
AAAACAAAGCCTTCCCAGTGTTTTTCCATAAATCATTATTAAACTTTTTACAAGCCAAATTTCCCTTGATGTGTGTAAAGGAATGCTTTAAAAAAAGTGATCTGTTTTATTGTTGAATTAAAATTTTCTATGTTGTGTTGATTGAATACCACCTTAGTTGTAGCAACTAGTTGCTTCTGATGGTATATCAATATGCATGACTAGAGGGTAGTGTAGCCATTTTGTAAGGACCAAACACAGTAACCAAAATCTGAAATACAGAAGCTGAAGAATTTAAATTTGCTTACCTTAACTGCTGCTGATTTGCTACTGAACTGGTGATTCTGCTGATTGATGTTCGTGGCTATTTTGATCCAATCTCCGGGGAGACCAATACCACCCAACCAGACTGAGCACACCTAGTTGCTCAATCCAGAAAGCTTCTCAACAGAAGCTCTCTGTCCCTCCATGCCAGAACCTCAGACGGCTTAAAGCACTTCCAATGGTTAATTATCTTCCTCCTGGTTTTCTCCTGGTGAATTTCTGCTTCTGGTTCTTTCTGCTCCTCTCTTGTTTTACCCCCTTCTCTTGGTTCAGGCCTCCGGTTTTATCAGGGGCGGGCGGTAGCCACCCTCCTACCTGCAGCCACCGCCTTCCCTCGTTCCCGACACAGCCCTCCACGCATTTATGCTCTCAGATATTTTCCCTGTCAAATGCGCTCTGTTTATAAATATTCAGTTGATTTTTAAGTGCCCCCTTTGTAAAAGGGTCCTTCATTTGATTTTTGGTATTGTTAGCAATGTATTTAGTTTAAGTTTTAATTTATATATGTTATAAAGTTTAAATTATATATTTTATAAAATTTAATTTATATATGTTATAAAGTTTTAATTTATATTTATAAAACTTAAACATATTTATTTTTAAAATTCATCATATTTGTTTTATTATAAAGTTTAAAACTTTATATAGTGGATCAATTTAGATGGGCCGTTACATACACCCCCCCTTCTGAAAAACTTCGTCCCGAAGTTAGAGTTTTAGGTTCAAGGTTTTAATGGACATGACCTTTTTCTATCCAGGTCCCAAGCTATTCAAAATCATCCTATCCTCCCTAATCTCTTCTGCTCCCATCCTATCCGTCCTCTACCGGAGTATGCCATGGCGTCAGTTTTACTGACCTAACCATTCATAAACTCTAAGGTGACAGCGTCGGCTATACCGACCTGATTCCCAGTAGCATCCGACAGTCATCATCACACGTCTAGGGGAGCGTGATCCGCACAGTCCCCCTTGACTCAGGGTTACGAAGGATAAACGGTGGGCAACACCTCACCCCTCCTAGTAGGATCTAGGGTTAATACCGTATCATAGAATCACTTGGAGTTTAATTGTTCTGAGGTTCTGTCGTCACGTGGTCATCCTGGTAACTGTGTATTACCTGCAATCAGACGCTTATCCATGCATTGATAAAATGTGCATCAGCATATTCAAAATAACTCACATATTATTCTCTCATGAATTCACCTATGATACTATAATACAACATATTTTGCCATATATTCCATGCATGTCTTTTGACATTCATCTAGAATGTATTCACTTCCTAATTTCTATCCCATTGATCATATTGACAAAAATAAATAAATTAGATCTATAATATCTTCATTTCTATCAATTTTTTTTTTTTTTTTCAACTATCTTAACTTTACTTTAACAACTATAATTTAGTAAAATGAACCACATATATTGTTTTGGTATCCATGTACCAGCAGGAATTTTAAAACATATATTATGCCATAAAGTTTCATGTTTATCCATAATCATTCAAAATGTTTCTGAGTCTCTAATTGTAGTGAAGTTAATATACAATTACATACTAACATAGTGTAAAGTTCTTCAAATGGACATAAATTAGGGTATCTCTGACATATGTCCTCTGTATATTCCCAAGTTGCTGATCCAGGACTATACTTGTCCCATTGGACCTTAACTTGGTCCACCAGATGGTTCCTTAGCTGCTTCGAACTCTATGTTCCAGTATTACGTAACGGTTCGACCGTTATGACTCCCTCGTCCGATACTGCAATTCTTTCCACTGGAGGTTATGAGATAGATCAACTATTATAATGTCTTAATACAGAAACATGAAATACATTATGAATTCTATGCAGGTGAGGTGGCAGGGCAAGACGATAGGCAACAGGTCCAACTCTTTCACGACTTTAACTGTCCTATAAATCGGGGGTGACAACTTTGTCCCTTTTCCGAATCGAATAGTACTTTTATTTGGTTTGATGCGGATGAAGACCCGTTCCCCTACTTCATACCTCCTATCAATTCGGAGGTGAGTATCAGCATAACTCTTTTTTCTATCCTGTGCTTCCTTTAATCGTTGTCTAATTTGTCTGACCTGAGCTTCCATTTCATGGATTAATTCTGGTCTATTATCACTCGATCTTCTAACCTGTCCCAACTTAACGGTGTTCTGCAAGGTTGCCATATAAAGCTTCAAATGAAGGCATCCAATCGAACTGTGGTAACTGTTGTTGTATGCGAATTCGACTAAGGGTAAATGCTTTTCCCAATGTGATTGTTGATCCATCACATACATTCGAAACATGTCTTCAAGTACTTGATTTTACTCTTTCAATTTGACCATCAGTCTCAGGATGGTAAGCAGTGCTTAAATTTAGCTGAGTACCTAAGGTTGTTGCATGCAAGTCCAGAATCTGGAAGTGAATCGCGAATCTCTATCGGATATAATCTTCTTAGGTACTCCATGAAATCTGATAATTTCATTTATGAATACTCGAGCTACGTCAGCAACATCGTAAGTATCTCTTACCGGAATGAGATGGGCACTTTTTGTTAATTTATCCACCACTACCAGAATGGCATTGTGTCTTTGAGAAGTAAGAGGTAGTCCAGTGATAAAATCCATAGAAATGGTCTCCCATTTAGACATAGGAATGTTGTGGGGTTGTAAGAGGCTCGCTGGGTGACAATGATCTGCCTTTACTTGCTGACATTCCAAACATTTTGCAACAAATTGAGTGATATCACGTTTCATGCCTGCCCAAAAGAAGAGTTTCTTGGTATCCGCATACATTTTCCCTACTCCAGGATGAGCACAATATACTGCTTTGTGGGCTTCCCCAAGGATGGTATCTCGAAGATCTTTATCATCAGGAATGTACATCCTTCCATGGAATCGTAAGATCCCATCGTTTTCTAATTCATAACCCTCAAATTTAGATTCTTTTGCCTTAATACCCTCAAGACTTGCTCTCACCTTTAAATACCAGCTGTCTTTTATAAGATGATCCAGTACTCGTTGTCTTAAGTCCACTTTAATGGGTATGAGAGAAAATATCCGAGGTCTCCTGCTTAAGGCATCGGCTACTACATTTTCTTTTCCCTTAATGTATGATATTCTGAAGTCATATTCACTTAGAATTCACTCCATCGCCTTTGCCTGGCATTTAAGTCTCTTTGGGTGAAAAGTATTGTAGACCTTTGATGGTCGCTTTTAAGTGTAAAATTTCGTCCCACTAGATAGTGTCTCCAAATCTTTAAAGCTAGCATTACAGCGGCCAATTCTAAATCGTGAGTAGCATAGAGTTCTTCATGAGGTTTTAGCTTTCTGGAAGCATAAGCTATCACTCCCTTATCCTGCATCAATACTGCACCCAGCCCTTGATTGGATGCATCAGTACATACCGTAAAGTCTTTGCCCATATCAGGGACTCTTAGATTGGTGCACTAGTGAGTAGTCTTTTGAGTTCAGAGAATGCTTTATTACATTCTTCGGTCCATTCATACTTAACACCTTTACGCTGAAGGGTTGTGATTGGCTTTGCGATTTTGGAGAATCCCTCCACAAATTGCTGGTAATAACCGGCTAAACCCATAAAGCTTTGTATCTCATATGCATTTTTCGGTATTGGCCATTCCATGATCGGTTTTTACCTTCTCAGGATCTACTGAAATCCCTTCACCTGATATGATGTGACCCAAATAATGAATTTTTTTTCTGAAAAAAGAACACTTGGATAGTTTTCCATATAACTGACGTTCTCTAAGGTAGGACAATACTATCTGCAAATTATCTTCATGCTCTTCTTCATTCTTGGAATAGATGAGAATATCATCTAAAAAGACTTGCACAAATTTATCAAGATATTGACGGAAAACACTGTTCATAAGATTCATGAACACGGCTGGCGCATTTGTTAACCCAAATGGTACCACAGTAAATTCATAATGTCCAAAACGTGTCCGGAATGCAGTCTTAGAGATATCATTTTCAGAAATCCTTAGCTGATGATACCCTGATCGAAGATCAATTTTTGAAAAGACAGCAGCTCCTTTCATTTGATCGAAAAGATCATCGATTCGCGGCATAGGTATTGATTTTTTACTGTAGCTCGATTCAAGTCTCGATAATCTATGCATAATCTTAAGGATCCATCTTTCTTCTTCACAAAAATTACAGGAGCGCCCCAAGGTGATGTATTGGGCCGAATATGCCCTATATCAAGTAGTTCCTTCAACTGGATTTGCAATTCCTGAAGTTCTGGAGCTGTCATTCTATAAGGCGTTTTAGAGATCGGTTGGGTACCTGGCTTTAATTCAATAGTGAGATCCAATTCTCTTACGGGGTAATCCAGGTAGTTCCTTTGGAAATACATCTGGGAACTCGGCTAACACCGGATATTGTTCTAAGGATGGCCCTTTTTCTTGGCTTACTTCGTGAATTGCATAAGCCTGACAACCTTTTCTTAAACAACGCTTCACCTGCATTGCTGAAATGTAGCGTAAAGAAACTTCCCTCTTGATTCCTTGAATTTGGATTACTTCTCCCTCATCATTTATGCCCAGAATCCTTTTTCCATAACAGTCCACCCAAGCTTGGTGAGCTTCCAGCCAATCCATACCTATGATAAGATCATACGTTCCTAAGGCTGTGACATAGACTTTCAATTTAGTCAAACAGACCCCTAGGTCAATTTTGCATTGATCCACACTCAAGCCCATGGTTTGGAGTTCTCCTGAGGCCATTTCCACTTGGTGGAAATCATTTTGTCTACGAGCTACCAACCCACATTTGTTTAATGCATATGACGAAATGAAACTATCTGTGGCACCAGTATCAAATAAGATTTTGAGTTTTATGCCATTGATAATACCTGAAGATTCCACTACAGTGGATTGATGGGCTGCTTGGTCGTGGTTGACTACTGCATGAATTCTATGATTACCTCGATTGGCTGATATCGGCTCCTTCCCAGTCCTATGCAATATATTTGATGAAGCTTCTGGGCAGTCACGCTGGAAATGCGGTCCCCCACATCCCCAACAATTGAGCTGCGTTGATCCTCTTGAATCAAGGTGTGAATTTCTAGAGAACGAGCTGCGTCCTCCCATGTTGATTCCTCTCGCACTTCTTCCTCTACCGGCAGTCCCTCACGATGCCCATGGTCTGGTGTTGGACGATTCCACAGCTATAGTGTTTACTGCCATGGGAACTCTTTTCCCCACATTAGGGGTAAACCTGTTACCGTAAGGTGGCCTCGAGCTACCTCCTCTGAAGAAGTTCCGGGGAGCCTTCCCTGGAAATCCTGATTATAAAGGTCCTGCTGGCCCCATATCGTTTTTGATTCCAAGGTGCTCTTCTGCATAACGACCACATTCGACTGCCTCGGCTACTGACGAGGGTTTCCGCATGCTTACCAAGGCTCTGATGCGAGGATTTAACCCAAATATGAAGCGTTCAGCTTGTTCATCAGAATCTAAGTAGTGAATGTATTTTACAAGTTCCATAAACCTTATCTCGTATTCTTCCACCGTTTTATTTCCCTGAACTAATGTATGGAAGGCTCTGGCTTGCTGTTGTTGAAAGTATGGAGGCAAATACTTTGCGCGGAACCTTTCCTCAAATAGTTCCCAAGGGACATTATCCGATGTAAGGTGCAGCTGCTTTTCCAGATTTCCCCACCAAATCAAGGCACTTTCCTTTAGTTGAAACACGACAATTTTTGTTTTTGCTGAAGGCGAATATTCTCTTAACCTAAGGCATCGGTTCATCCCTTCTAACCATGCTTCAGCGCGTTCACCTGCTCGACCTCCTGAGAATTCTGGGAGTCTAATTTTATGAAGCTCCCTAGAAATGTCTTCTCTCGATCTTCTGGGCTCAAAATTATTTGGTTCCGCTGAACTGGTGGCTACATGTTGAAATTCCCCTTTGGTTTTGGCCTTAGTTGATTCTTTTAATGTTTCCAATAAGGCCTCCAAAGAATTCATTATCACAGTCAACTCTGGCGCTGGGGCGATTGATGTTGATGATGGTCTTGGCGGTGACGCTGGTGATGGGGATGATGATGGCGACGGTGGCGGCATTAATGGTGGTGATGCTGCCTGATCATGTCCTCTTCGCTCATACGTCCTCACCATTGTGATGGTTCCTGAACACATAATAAAATTCTGTAAAAATTTTGAGGTGGATAACCGAATTTTAACACACAATTTCCTTTTGCAACATCACATTCATAAACGGGTATAGTTTTGCTATTTTTACCCGCTAGGCGGATCTTACTGGTACCGAGGTCAAGGAGGGTGGTCTCGCGACCTCCTTGTCCTAATGTAGGGTATTCTATCCTAATGTGAATAATGCAAAAGTGTATGGGTATTAGCCCCTAAGGTAAGGCACCTAAAGTTTATTTACCTAACAACATCCACAAAATGAAAATGTTAGATGTTTCGTTTACAATGTACATCGGTAACATACCTGTCATATCTCAATCTGACTATCACATTTAAAGAAGGTCATATATGATTATTTTATTAGATAACCCTGAGTATGTTGACAATGATGGAAAAAACATGAAAGTCCAACAAGAATCATGTTTTAATTTATTATTTCTAGTCGTGGTAAATTTACCTGATGCGAATGATTGAGTAGATTCTTTTATCTTCACTAATTAAGAGGTCTACTATCTACGTGACTAAATAATGTATGGGTACTTTTGTAATTTTCTTAATATCATATATATTCTACTTTATTAATTCCTTCTAGAGCAATGTAATCTAGTGGTTCAACAGTAATATATATAGTTTGCAGGGGTGAAAAAAAACCACATAACTGCACTTGTTTGCTCAGTTCTCTAAGAATCTTCTAACTTTGTTTTGCTTCACTTCCAGTGCTACTCCTGAGGTTTCTTTCTGGTTAAAACTCTTAATTTTACGGACTGCTGCATTATTGATCCCATCAACTGAAAAGGAAATGGTGCTTGCTTCTACCTTAGATGCTAATCTTAACTGTGATGCAAGCAAGCATCGCAATAATTGTAGCTGCCCAATATGGGCCAGGCATTCAACCAATGGTTCCCACGTTGAATTAAGAACTCAACCTTTTTGTATACAGAAGCACCCAGGTAAGGGATTGAAGCAGGTGGAGCTAATGCAGCATCCAGACTTCCAAGTTGCTCCAGATAGCTTTTACCCAGCTGGTTCCGTAGATCAATTAGTGCACATTGAAGGCTTCTTGTGATGACAAAACTTAAGAGGCGATCAATACCAGTCATCCCTGAAGGTCCAGGATTCAAGCAATCTAAAAGGCCGCAAACCAAACATCTCTTTGCCTCCTGCATCAAACCACCCACTCATAGGAGCGAGATACATAGACTAGGATGGATCAGTCAAACGAAGAATTTGTTGCAGAAATCGCCCAATAAAAGTTGCCATGCTTGAAAGATCTTTGATATCCAAGAATGTACTTTTCAAGTCCTGTATTCTCCTCTTAAGATAAGCATTGCATTCCAGCTCAATGTTATGACTGAGTACTTGAATGAACTCTTCTTGCCATATTTTATGACCAAGCACATGACCATAATCCTGAAAATACTCCATTAATTGCTGTTGTGATCGTATCGATAGCAATAGAGCCTCTAACTTTTCTTCAAATTCTTCTGCTTGAACAACTGAGAAAATGATGAAATTATTTAATGTGTTCTCAATTTCCCTTCTGAGTTCCTTGCGTATTCCATCCTGTAGCAGTTGCCTAGGATCCTATTTTGCAGTTCTTACAACCTAGGTCTAGACTCCATGTGCTCTCTTTATAGATCCTCCAAGAACCTGGATTATAGCAAAGTGTCAACTCAATAACCCACATGAATGTTTTTGACATCGCTAGTATTCCCTGTGAGAAAACAGCTAATTTATCTGTTGCCTTTGCTAATGTATATCGCTCATCCAACTGAGCAAAGTCACGAAAACTAGCTTTTTCAATACGACTCGGCAAGTCATGTAACCTGTGGGTTTTCTTTGCAACAATATCATTGAGGATTTTGAAAATATTAATAGGGATTATCTCCAGTACTTTTATGATGTTTTCCAGTCACCCGCCTATCCCTGACTTCATTTATATAGGTCTTTATCCATTTTAATTTCTACTGAGATATTCGCAAGGGTTCAAACTTTCCTAAAAAAATTTCTTATCATCTTATTCAGGCACGGATCAGCATAAATCCGATTCACATGTTTCATAGTTATAATCGACCACAGTGGGAATCGTAGACAAATATGGTCTCACGCTCCACAGTGCAACCTCCTTTTATGACAAAAGTTTGGCAGTTATAACAAACGCGCCATGGTAACTTCGGTAATTAATGTATATTTGAATAAGGCTAACGGTTACGATAACCGTGGGCGTATACGGTGGGAAGGTTACATGGATGCGATAAGCTTTTCTAACCTAATAGCATCACCGGATTTGCAGCTGAGATATCACGAGATCGTATCCCATCAAGTCCCGTCGGAACCTTAACCAAACTTGTAACGAATCTAGGTGTGCTACGTGGGAGTCGAACTCACGCCCTTTGGATCCGAAGTCAAACGCGCTAATCCACTGTGCTAAGCAAGGGGTGCGGGGTTCGATACACCCCCGCATCTCTATTTCCTCAAATGTCTCGAATAATACGATTAATCTCCTCCTCGCTGCGCATATCGGTTTATTTCCTGCGACACATCGACTTGCCTCTGATGCTCTATTTGCAGAGTGAAGGATGGGGAAAATTTGATTAGACGGAAAAAAACCAACGCTCATACAGCATTTTGACGTCTGCAAGATTTTTCCCTTTTTCTTTTCGTTAAGCAAGAACACGGATTCTGGGTGGCGCAGTTATGGTTCGCAGTTTACAAGAAGGATAGAACACCTAAGGAATCACAGAATTGCATTCACTACCGAAAATCGTGCCTTTATCGGGCGCAAAAGTAAAGACTATACAATTAAAATCAGCGGAGGAAAACGGCCATGATAATGATGCAAAAAAGGGCAGTGAATAAAATACAGAGACGACAGCCTGTAGAGCCGCATAGATAGTGCTGAGAAGCGTTTCACTGGCCAATGCACAGTAATGAAACAGGAAAACATGACAATATATACTTGAGGAGTGGACTGTGGTGTGCGAACAATGGAATACCATGTCAGGCCATATGTCCAAAGAAACTGATTGTTAAATAACGTGACAGCATGGGGCGTGAATTTCCTGAAGGTGCATTAGACCAGCTTTGGGACAATTTATGAGGTTTAAAAAAATCAATTTCATTCTTCATATACCAAAGAACAACAAATTGTGGCCTGTAAGGTCGAAAAGGGTTTGAACAACACCCTCTGATACCATCTGTAAGGACCAAACACAGTAACCAGAATCTGAAATACAGAAAGCATGAAGAATTTAAGTTTGTACTTACCTTAACTGCTGCTGATTCTGCTACTAAACTGGTGATTCTGCTGATGATGTCGTGGCTATTTTGATCCAATCTCCGGAGACCAATACCACCCAACCAGACTGAGCAAACCTAGCTGCTCAATCCAGAAAGCTTCTCAACAGAAGCTCTCTGTCCCTCTGTGCCCAGAACCTCAGATGGCTTAAAGCTCTTCCAATGGATAATTATCTTCTTCCTGGTTTTCTCCTAGTGAATTTCTGCTTCTGGTTCTTTTTGCTCCTCTCTTGTTTTCCCCCCCTTCTCTCGGTTCAGGCCTTCGGTTTTATCTGCGGGCTTGGTGGTGGCTGCCCTCCTACCTGCAGCCACCGCCTTCCCTCGTCCCGACACGCCCTCCACGCATTTATGCTCTCAGATATTTTCCCTGTCAAATGCGCTCTGTTATAAATATTCAGTTGATTTTAAGCGCCCCCTTTGTAAAAGGGTCCTTCATTTGATTTTTGGTATTTTTAGAATATAGTTTAGTTTAAAGTTTTAATTTATATATGTTATAAAGTTTAAATTATATTTATAAAACTTAAACATATTTATTATTTAAAATTCATCATATTTGTTTTATTATAAAGTTTAAAACTTTATATAGTGGATCAGTTTAGATGGGCCATTACACATTTGATTAGGAGGATGGGTGTATTTTAGAAATGCAACATGCCTAACAAATTGGAAAACAAACTTATATAGTTGGGATTTAAATATGCACAAGCAACCCAAAAATAAATACGAATGAACACCTTGTCTTTCTGTCTAAGGCATAATTGAGCGGGGATTGATTCCTTCTCATGTGGGGTTAACTGTCCAACATCCTCCATTTTTCTTATGTTCATCACCATTGCCTGGCTCTAGTTGGGCTGCTTGCAAATCACTTTCCTACTGTGGGTTGTTTCAGAAATCAATTCCCTTTTTGCCTAAAATCAGAAATTTCCTATGCAATTTTCAGAATACAACTAGGGTGCCAGAAATGGCTCACCCAACAGAGAATGCCCTCGATAGTAGTACCTCTCCTCGGAGACAGATATTCCAGCTGATTAATCACTGAATGAACAATCCCACAGCAACAATTGCAGCTTCCACTGCTCTGCATTACTCTGATAGGGACTGTGTCACCCTACCCAGCTCACCAGCTCCCAGTCTGTCCCTCGAAATCCTCCCAGCACTGCCTCTTGTCCTTGTGTTAGCTCTGCGTAGCTTCTGAACCTTCTGCGTTAGCCCTTAGACCCTCTACGTCACCCATGCTGGCCTCTCTTGGCTCTGCGCAACTCCTAGCTGCCTCTACGTAGCACCCAGCTGCCTCTGTGTCAACCTCTCCGAGTTCTCCGTTGTCTCTCTGGTACCAACTCTGCCTCTCTTCTATGTATTCAACGCCCCTCACTTCTGATCACTGATTCAATTTCTCTTAGCAAACCCTGCTCTAGAAAATCGAATGACCGATCACTCTGGTCTATTCTCCAACGGACCCTCAAGCCTCCTCTTATACTTTTCTCGTTGGTCCATCAACAACTGAGATTGAATCTTTAATCAACGACTAAGATTATATTTGGCTTGATCCATGACTTTTGGACCCTTCTAACCCAGTTTTATATTAATACCCATTAATATTTTATTTTTCCTAAGTTTAGACTTAGGAACGCCATTAAAAATATTAATTATTGTAATATCTCCCAAACCGGGTACAATCTGTCCAAACCATTTCTGAGTCTTGGAGATCTCACGTGCTTTAGCCTCTCTACTAATTTTCATGGCTAGAGCACATTCGATGCTACCCCAAATCAACAGGTTCATGGTTTCAATGATCTACCTTTGGAAATATATAAGGTATTTGTCAAAAAGAAAAGCATATACATCATGATAAGTGATACTCATCCTCATCATAGACAGACACTCTGAAGGTCACAATAGAAGCAATAGTGTAAGTGGAGGAGGAAACTGAAGGTATCTCTTCCAAGCCACCATTTACATATAAGGAGGCAATACGCATTAGGGACATGCTTTTTCAGGTTGAGAAGACTATCAATAACACTCTCTTGGTTTGGAGCTATTATTTTCTCTTCCATTAGAAAATAAGATCATTTTTACTAAGTTTATAGATAGTGCTACTTCTCCTCTGATTAACACTTTCACAAATGCAAGAAATATATCTCACCTCCCAAAACTCTTCACATTCAACTCATCCCATAGGGACATTAAGATTACCATCGTTACTTGTAATTTATCTTTTCTCACTTTTCTCCTTAGCACAAATTCTACATGGGATATTGCAATTTTGATAGAATTATATTCCAATGAAATTATCAAAAATAGTTTGAAATTTCTTTTTACAGAAACTCTACCATTTACCATTTATGTGAAATTATGGATTTAACTCAAAGTTCAAATTCAAAAGATATTGCAAGTTTCAATAAAAGTTGTATCTTTGAGAATAAATTCTAACAATACATTTGCTCTTTATTGTTGAGATCAATTTATTCTTACTTGTTCATAGTGCCATCCCACAAAAGTGGGGCAGCATCAAAATTTGAGTGAAGAGATCCTAGCCAACAATTGAAACTTGAGATAGGCCCAATGCTCCATGCAAGTATTAATATAGCTGTCAGCGTCCAGTCTACGATCATAGTTTTCAAAACTGGCCTTGCTAACTGGTTATTGGTCTAACTAGCTGGTTAGCAGGTCCATTGGTCGAAACTGGCCAAAAAACCCGGTCATAGGGGGCACTTCGCCTTTTTTTGCAGAAAACCGGTCCTAACCGACCGGTTTAGGACGGAACCGGCGGTTTGTATCAAACGGCTGATTCCATCCTAAACCGGCCAGTTAGGAGGCACGCCCACCGTGAGCCCAAAAAGCGACTTTTTGACTGTGTTTTAGGGGTTTTGGAGGGAAACTAAGGGTGCTTTCCCTCCAAAAACACCCTCTCCAAGCCTTTAAGAGGCCCCCCTCCCTCTCATTTGTCTCACACATCTCATTTGGAGTGTTTGTGAGTTTGCTTGGGAGCTTGGAGAGTGTTGAGTTTTTGCTGGAGTAGTGGAACAACAGAGTTTAAGCTAAGTAGTAGTCATCATGCCTCCAAAAGCCAGAGATCCTGCATGGGCTCATTGTGATATGATTGATGGCAAAATGATCTGCAAATATTTCCAAAAATCCATTCAAGGAGGGGGTATTAACAAGTTCAAGCAACACTTGGCTGGGATAGGAGGCCATGTAAAGCCATGTGGAGCACCAAATGAAATAATAGGGCATATTAGGGCATAATACCTTCAAAAATTTGAGACTCAAGTCACTGAACCAATAGAGAAGTTTGTGATTGCAAAGTTTGGGAGTCGAGACTCAACCAACTGAGTTTGATCATGATGACTCATGAGAAGTTTCAAGTGATAATGTTGATCACTATTATAGTATTATCATATATGTAGACTTGAGTCTTGTAGTAGGCCACTAGCCCCATAGTTTGTAGGCCTTGTTTTTGCACTCTAGAGGCCATTTAGAGCCTCATTGCTTATGTATTTTGTCGATGATATGTATTGCACTCGGTGCCATTTTGATATATTCACACCTTTACATGGTATATAAAAGAGCAATCTTTGCATATTTTGTCTCTATTGGCTTGGAATCATGGTTTTAAATCTTAAAAATAGTTTTTTCATAAAAAATTAATTATTTGATGTATTTTTCTAAAACTGGTTCATTTAGACCAAACTAGTCCTGGCTAGACCGGTTCCGGTCGGTAAACTGATTCATTAGGTGGACCGGTCCGGTCACCGGTTCCGGTTTTAAAAACATTGTCTACGATCTTTCTCTCTGCAAATTAGACAAAACACTTGACAAAATTGCCAAAAATAAACAAGGACAAAAACACCCATCAAAATTGCTAAAAATAAACCAGGAAAAAACACCCATCAAAATTGCTAATAAAACACCACTGAGGCAAACATGGTGCTGCAAACAACGATGAAAATGCACACAAGCTTTAGTGATTCTGTGATTTACCATTTGTTCCAACATTTGGTACAGTTGGGCTTCAAGAGAAAACATAAATCAAATGCATTTGGAATGTTTAAATCACTAAAACTCTATCATCAATGTTTTAGCAATTTTATTCAGAGAAACTTCAATATAACTGCAAAGAGTTAATGGAAAATATAGAGAAAAATGTGAAGAAACTTCAATGTGGCTGCAAAGAGTCCATGAAGAATTTACATAAAAAAATTGGGAATTTATATTGAGACAATTGACTAATATTGTTGAAGCTCACTTCTAAATTCTGGTGAGCAGCCTACTAGGGAAAGAAATACATGGTGGAGGAGTTTAGCCAAGCATGGTATCCCTTACATTTCATCTGTGTAGGGATTAGTTTACACAAGTATATCACTTAACTATATGTGATGTGTCTCTCTTAAACTTAAACACACCAGTTGATTTAGAGGGGTTACATGTAATAATTACATGTCACAGTGAACTATTAGGGCAATTTCTGAAAGAAACAAATTGTCAAAAATAACTTTTGAACTTAAATGATTTGTCATTTATGATGGCCAATCAATCATATTAACCATATTTGACATTCAAGATGCATTTTGCCAAGATCTTCTCTGCTCATTGCTGCCATTAATAGTGTTTTACTTGACACTTTTTGAGGTACTAAAAATCTCACTATTGAGAATTATAGCTCAGACATGAACTTCTGCACAGGTTCAGTGTGAACATAAGAAGTAGTTTGAGATAATTTTGAAAAATAATTCTATTTTTGAAAAAGTAATTCTATTTTGTAATTCCCTTTAGTAGAAAAAGTGAAATTCTTATGTTTAGTAGTTGAGCCTAAGATTGTATCTCATGCATAACTTAGACTAGGAAGACTCTTAAAAATAGATTCCTTGCTAAGAGTATATTGATAGGGCAAGGTAGAGGCCTTCAACACACTTGGGCAGTTGAGTAGGTTGAGCAACATAGAGGGAGAGAGAGCGGGTAACTAGGAAAGAGATGTTTCCAACAACACTCAGTCCCATACGGACGCATGGATATCACAATACGGATTTGTACAGTCATACAGACAATATTGTTCGGATCCATACAATTATATAGACAGTCCATACATGTGACCATACAATTTGTATGGGCAGGCCAAACATCTATATAGCAGTAGTTTTTCTCAGTCCATTGTGTGTTTGGTATCCATACATGTGTCTGTACAGTTCATATGGGCAGGACAAACATCTAAATAACGACCATTTTTCTCAGTCCAAGGTGTTGTTGTATCCTCCCCATAGAGCTCTCCCTTCCCTTTTGCAAAATTTATGGATGGAAGGAAGATCTACCACAGGTCACATAGATAAGTAACCCCAAAGGACCTGTGAGATTTGATCCTGAGACCTCTATAGACTTAGCACAAAGCATCTTCCAATCAAGCTAGCTGTTAGGGGTTAACTAGCTACTATTCATAAATGAATATGCACTAAAACATCATTATTTCAGTTGGCATTTGAATTTTTTAATGACTTCACTTGTCCATGCTCCTTGGAGATTTATTCCCCTGACCCTAGATATTATGTTGTCAATGTGTCTGTAAGATTCATCTAACCTTTAGTCAACCCATTGGGTGTTCTCACACGGGTTTTGGTACGCTTGGAATTTTGAAGATTCAGAGTGTTTTTTCTACAATTTTAAGGTGTTTGGATGTTAGCATGATCTACTAGTGCGGTAGGGGAATGTTGAGGCATGAAAGAAATTTTGTGACTTTGTCAGAGGCATTCCTGATGGGTTGGAGGATTTCCAGATATTTGTCCTTATTTGTTTTGGTAAATTAAAGACTTTTTATATTAACATACAATAGTGTGCATTGTCACACTCTGTCTTCACTGCCTCAAAATTAAAGTTTCACTGTTTGATGATAAAGCCAAAAAAACCTTTGCTTGACAACATCAGTCTCAATCCTTGTCCATATTAGCTAGACTCTTCCTTACCATGCTTGACCATATCATAGATTTAGTTTTAGGATTTGATATTTACTGATTACAGAGCAGACTAAAATAACAAAATTTTCAAATCTCTGAAAGGACTATTGGGCATACCCATAGAGCCCACTATAATCTTTAAACTAGAAAACTAATCATCAAACCAAATCCTATATATATGTTTTCGTAAGCAAAGTTTAAGGCTATCCCAGATCAAACAGCTACAAGAAATATCACAATGCTTAAATGAGTTGGCAGCATTTTCGGTCAACAAACATAGGGAATGTGTCACTTGATTAGTTGCTTTGAACTGTTGCAGAGCTCTCATTCCATCTCCCACATCAGTTGGTCCTTATCTCTTGAAGCAGGTAGCTCAGGGAATTATTTGTCTCCAGAGCATGCTTCTGCTATCAACTTTTTCTCCAGGAAGCTCACATGTGCTGCCGAAGTTGGTAGGTATCCTTCAGAGAATGGAAGCACTCATTGATGGCAATCCTGATGCAGAGTCTTTAGGTTGTTTTTTGTTGCGCCAAGAATCCCATGAGGACATACTTTACCATCCACTCAGAATCTATAGGCACCTTGAAGACATTCTGATATCCTGGAATATTTTTTGGGTTGTCTGGTGAGAATCAGAAGGGTTCCTCATCTCTTCTTTAGTTTGTTCTTCCTTCATAATTCTACCGTCATGCTGCCAAGTGTAAATTTGAGGTGTTGGATGGCAACCTAAATGCCCGTTCATGTTTGCCCACTAGATCTTCATACTTGATGAGTGGATGATAGATGTAAAGACCATAAACTTAAATACGGTAATAACCAGAACAGAAATACAGTAACCAAACTGAAATACGGTAATATCCAGAACAGAAATACAGTAACTGTAAGGGATTTTGAACACCTACCTGAACTGCTGCCTGCTCCGGTGTAGTTGATGACGCCGCGGTTACTCTGATCCAATTACCGGGAAACCAATTCCTCCCAGCCTGACTGAGCAGAACCTGGCTGCTCAATCCAGTAAGCTTCTCGTAGAAGTTCACTGCCCCCGTGCCCAGAACCTCAGACCGATTAAAGCTCTTCCAATGGTCAATCTTATTCCTCTGGTTTGTACTCCTGATTTTCTGCTCCTGGTGTTCTCCTGCCCTCCACTCTCGGTTTTCTCCCTGTTCTCAGCCCATCTCTGCGGTTTTATAGCCTGGGCTAAGCGGTGGCCGCCCTGTACACCAGCGACTCCACCGCTTCCTCCCGCGATGACAGCTTCCTCAAGCATGAGTCATCCTCTCGTACAGGTGTTTATATGAAGTATTCAGGTTTTATAGTGTTTAACCCTCTTAGATGTGTTATGGTGATTATAGTATTATTATATCTCTATTAACCATATACGTACCCCTTTTATAACTTTATAATATTTGATATGTACCTTACCATATTATACGTACCCTTTTATAACTTTATAATATGTGATATGTACCTTATCATATTATACGTACCCTTTTATAACTTTATAATATGTGATATGTACCTTATCATATTATACGTACCCTTTTTATAACTTTATAACATTGATATGTATGCTTTCACTTTATTTATGTTTGTTTTTTTTTTTAATATAAACTTTAGTACTTTAGGTTAATTAAGTATTGTTATTAATACTTGGTTTTTATTCTATTTTATTAATATCATGTTTATTTATTTATTATTATATTTTTTTTATATTCAGGAGCATATAATATGTGTATTTAAAGATGGGTCGTTACATACACTCCCTCTTCAAAAAACTTCGTCTCGAAGTTAGAGTTTCTAGGTTTAAGGTGTTAATGGACATGTCTTTTCCTATCCAGGTTCCCAAGCTATTCTAAAATCATCCTATCCTTCCTAATCTCTTCTGCTCCCATCCTATCCGTCCTCTACTGGAGTATGCCATGGCATCAGTTTTACTGACCTAACCATTCATAAACTCTAAGGTGACACCGTCGGCTATACCGACTTGATTCCCAGTAGGCATCCGACAGTCATCATCACACGTCTAGGGGAGCGTGACTCGCACAGTCCTCCCATGACTCGAGGGTTCGGAAGATAAACGGAGGGTAACACCTCCACCCCTCCTAGTAGAATTAGGGTAATACCTTATCATAGAATCACTTTGAGCTTTAACTGTTCTGAGGTTCTGTCATCACGTGGTTATCCCGGTAACTGTTCATTATTTGCAATCATACACTTACCCATACATTTGTAAAATGTGCATTTAGCATATTCAAAATAACTTCATGTATTATTCACATATGACATTACAGTATAACATATTTTGCCATATTCCATGCATATCATTTGACTTTCATCTAGAATGTATTCACTTCCTGCCTTCTATTCCATTGTTCATGTTGACATGCATAAATAAAACAGATTTATAATATCTTAATTTCTATCAGAAGTAAAATCATTTACGGTCTTTAACTTTACCTTGACAACTATAAAAATGAACCACATATATCGTTTTGGTATCCATGTACCAGCAGAAATTAAACATATATATTATGTCACAAAATTTCACGTATATCTATAATCATTCAAAATGTTTCTGAGTCTCTGATTGCAGTGAAGTAAATATATACTAAACATAGTTTAAAGTTCTTCAAAATTGACATAGATTAGGGTATCTTTGGCATATGTCCTCTGTATTTTCCCAAGTTGCTGATCCAGGACTATACTTGTCCCATTGGACCTTAACTTGGTCCACCAGGTGGTTCCTCAGCTGTCGAACCCTACGTTCCAGTATACGTAACGGTTCGACCGTTACGACTCCCTCGTCCGATACCTGCAATTCCTTCCATTGAAGGTTATGAGATAGATCAGCTATATAATGCCTTAATACAGAAACATGAAATACATTATGAATTCTATGCAGGTGAGGTGGCAGGGCAAGACGATAGGCAACAGGTCCAACTCTTTCCACGACTTTAAACGGTCCAATAAATCGGGGTGACAACTTTGTCCCTTTTCCGAATCGAATAGTACTTTTATTTGGTTTGATGCGGATGAAGACCTGATCCCCTACTTCATACCTCCTATCAATTCGGTGAGCATCCGCATAACTCTTTTGTCTATCATGGGCTTCCTTTAATCGTTGCCTAATTTGTCTTACCTGCGCTTCCATTTCATGGATTAATTCTGGTCCTATTATCACTCGATCTTCTAACCTGTCCCAACTTAATGGTGTTCTGCACGGTCTGCCATATAAAGCTTCAAATGGAGGCATCCCAATCGAACTATGGTAACTGTTGTTGTATGCGAATTTGACTAAGGGTAAATACTTTTCCCAGTGTGATTGTTGATCCATCACATACATTCGCAACATGTCTTCAAGTACTTGATTTACTCTTTCAGTTTGCCCATCAGTCTCAGGATGGTAAGCAGTGCTGAAATTTAGCTGAGTACTTAAGGTTGTTTGCATGCAAGTCCAGAATCTGGAAGTGAATCGCGAATCTCTATCGGATATAATCTTCTTCGGTACTCCATGAAATCTGATAATTTCATTTATGAATACTCGAGCTACGTCAGCAACATCGTAAGTATCTCTTACGGGAATGAAATGGGCGCTTTTTGTTAATTTATCCACCACTACCAAAATGGCATTATGTCTTTGAGAAGTAAGAGGTAGTCCAGTGATAAAATCCATCAAAATGGTCTCCCATTTAGACATAGAAATGTCGTGGGGTTGTAAGAGGCCCGCTGGGTGACAATGATCTGCCTTTACTTGCTGACATTCCAAACATTTTGCAACAAATTGAGTGATATCGCGCTTCATGCTTGCCCAAAAGAAGAGTTTCTTGGTATCTGCATACATTTTCCCTACTCCAGGA
This sequence comes from Pinus tabuliformis, assembly GCA_031772625.1. Lineage (NCBI taxonomy): Eukaryota > Viridiplantae > Streptophyta > Pinopsida > Pinales > Pinaceae > Pinus > Pinus tabuliformis. Next base: position 1,028,611,549 of record CM062817.1, read on the forward strand.
TGAGCACAATATACTGCTCTGTGGGCTTCCCCAAGGATGATATCTCGAAGATCTTTATCATCAGGAATATACATCCTTCCATGGAATCGTAAGATTCCATTGTTTTCTAGATCATATCCCTCAAATTTAGATTCTTTTGCCCTTTTACCTTCAAGACTTGCTCTCAGTTTTAAATACCAGTTGTCTTTTATAAGATGATCCAGTACTCGTTGTCTTAAGTCTACTTTAATGGGTATGAGAGAAAATATCCGAGGTCTCCTGCTTAAAGCATCTGCTACTACATTTTCTTTTCCCTTAATGTATGATATTCCGAAGTCATATTCACTTAGGAATTCACTCCATCGCCTTTGCCTGGCATTTAAGTCTCTTTGGGTGAACAAATATTGTAGACTTTGATGGTCACTTTTAAGTGTAAAACTCCGTCCCACTAGATAGTGTCTCCAAATCTTTAAAGCTAGCACTACAGCGGCTAATTCTTAATCGTGAGTAGCATAGAGTTCTTCATGAGGTTTTAACTTTCTGGAAGCATATGCTATCACTCCTCTATCCTGCATCAACACTGCACCCAGCCCTTGTTTGGATGCATCAGTACATACAGTAAAATCTTTTTCCATGCCTGGGACTCTTAGGATTGGTGCACTGGTGAGTAGTCTTTTGAGTTCAGAGAATGCTTTATTACATTCCTCGGTCCATTCATACTTAACACCTTTACGCTGAAGGGTTGTAATTGGCTTTGCGATTTTGGAGAATCCCTCCACAAATCTTCGGTAATAACCGGCTAAACCCATAAAGCTTCGTATCTCATGTGCATTTTTCGGTATTGGCCAATGCATGATCGCTTTTACCTTCTCAGGATCTACTGAAATCCCTTCACCTGATATGATGTGACCCAAATAATGAATCTTTTCCTGAAAGAATGAACACTTGGATAGTTTTCCATACAACTGATGTTCTCTAAGGCAGGACAATACTATCCGCAAATGATGTTCATGCTCTTTCTCATTCTTGGAATAGATGAGAATATCATCTAAAAAGACTTGCACAAATTGATCAAGATATTCATGGAAAACACTATTCATAAGATTCATGAATACGGCTGACGCATTTGTTAATCCAAATGGTACCACAGTAAATTCATAATGTCCAAAACGTGTCCGGAATGCAGTCTTAGAAATATCATTTTCAGAAATCCTTAGCTGATGATATCCTGAGCGAAGATCAATTTTTGAAAAGATGGAACAAAAATCTTCTGATACGCAGAATTATATATATAAATATTTTATTAAAAAGATGGATAGACAGATGATGTCGATTACAAATGGGGTTCCTGGCTTATATACTGCCATGGACACCCTTTGGGGAAAGGGCATGATCTTATGATCTTGCCCTTTCGTCTAATTTAACTAAAAATTAAATAATAAACCTAAACTAACTAATTTTTACATAACATTGCCTTCCTCTCGAAAGAATGCTTTGTCCTCAAAGCATAAGTACGATGGATGTTGTTGAAAAATGATTCATTCTCCCAAGAAACGTCTTCTTCGGCAAGTCCTTCCACTTGATTATATATTCCAAGATGATCAAGGTCCCACACTTTAAAAGGTCTTGGATTAATCTCTCAATTTCCATTTTTCGGAGATGTGGATATCGGTATGGCTTGATGTTGATGGGGTCTGATCTTACCTTGACTTCTATTGTATGCTCAATTTCCTTATTAGGCGGCATCTTCATAGGTAGGTCTTGAAATACTTTTTCATGCTTCCGAATCATATCTTGTATCTCTGGTGACTCTTCTCTGGTCATATTTGCAGATAACATTTCTAACTGGTGACATTGTATTGCATAAGCAGGTGCTCTTCTTCGACTCAGCTTCATCATCTGAGATGATGATACAACTTGATTTTCGGGTGCTTGGAATCCATGTAGTTTGTACTTCTGACCTCCCCATTTGAATTTTATAAATTGTACTTGATGGTTGGCAGCATAAGTACCTAAAGTTCGTAGCCATTGGATACCTAAGACTACATCTACTCCTCCTAACGGTACCGTGAAGAATGGAGACTGTAGATTAAAGTCTTAAATCTGCAAATTGACCTTATGGCATTTCCCTACCTTTTCAATATTCTTACCATTAGCTACCATCACTTTCATGTTTGGTAAGGGAAATGAAAAAATATTGAGTCTCCTTGCCACGGTTGCATCTAAGGTCCTGCCCTTCTTGATAAGGGGGGAAAGGTCTTGAGCTCGGGCTTTTAGGGGAAGAAAGATAGGCAAAAAAGAAGGAGCGAAGCCGCTTGTCTGCAGAGGGTAAGGACCCAGAGGGGCTTGCACTTATTAGTGCAAGGAATTGATTGCTTGCTCAACAAAAGGAGAGCAAGAAGCCGTAAGGCCTAAAGACCATAAGGGAGAGGAGGTTGACCCGCTTGTCCGCATCGGGCAAGGACCAAATAGGGCCTTTCAGGATGCGCAAGCAGGCTCGACCATAAGGATGCGTAAGCAGGCTCGACTGTTAAGGAGAGGACCTTTAGGTACTCGACCATAAGGGAGAGGAGAGGGAGAGGGAGAGGACCTTACTTGAAAAGGGAGGGTTTACCTTTAGGACCAACCCAGTGAAAGCCTTTCAAGACCTAAATAAGGCCGACGCAGGGCCAGAAGAAAATAAGACTTCCTTTCAAGGCCTTATTGTTCGAAGTATTGACCGACCTGAAAATAGGATGCGTAAGCAGGCTCGACCATAAGCCCCCCCACCCAATAAGTAAATTGAACCTTTCTTCTTCAAATGGCCTTCTCGAAGTACTTATTTCCTTGCCCTCAGAAGCGCAAGCCCTCCGGACCTTGGCTTGGCCGGCGTCAATTCAGAGACTATTTACTTCTCAAGTATGGGCTATGAAAAGACATTCCTGGGGCAAGATCTATGGAGTTATGTACTTATCTCCTTGGCCTTATTCTATCCCCCCCCTATTAGTTACCGAAGTGATACAAGTAAATACGTGAAAGAAACACTTCGTATAGTAAGGGCTATTTAAGGACCTCCCCGGTCCATCCTAGGTTTACTTCGCCTAACTCGGGTGAAAAATAGCAGGGTTTCTAAGGGCCCTTACTTCTTCATAGGGGTCACTCACTATTCATATGGTGAGGGTGCGTAAGCACACTCGACTGTCCAGGATGCGTAAGCAGGCTCGACCATAAGGACCTTTAGGTGCTCGACCATAAGGATGCGTAAGAAGGCTCGACTGTTAAGGAGAGGACCTTTAGGTGCTCGACCATAGGACCTTTAGGTACTCGACCATAAGGATGCGTAAACAGGCTCGACTGTTAAGGAGAGGACCTTTAGGTGCTCAACTGTTAAGGACCCTTTAGGGGGCTCGACTGATAAGGAGAGGAGAGGGCCGCCATCGAGAGGATGCGTAAGCAGGCTCGACTGTTAAGGAGAGGACCTTTAGGTGCTCGACTGTTAAGGAGAGGGAGAGGAGAGGGTTTCTATTCTATGGAGTTATGTAACTTACTATTTGTTTTCTCCTTGCACTAGGAAGCGCAAGCCCCTCCGGGACCTTGGCCTTCTTCTCTCTCTAGTTAACGAAACGAGAAAGGTACGCGTTTATGGAGTTATGTTTCCTCTTTATGCTAGTTACCGAAATGATACGAGTAAATACGTTAAAGCAATACTTCGTCAAGGCGGAGCAATTTGGGGGCATGAAAATACTTTCCCCGGGAAGACTTCGTTAAGTAAGGAGGCATTGGAAGGCCACCCTGGGTTTACTTCGCCCTTCGGGTTCAAATTAGAAGGGCCCTTACTTCTTCATAGGGGTCACTCACTATTCATATGGTGAGGGTTAATCAGGACTTGACTGGATTGACCTTTCATTCAGGACCTGATAATACCTTTCAAACCGTTTGCCCGTATTTCTTCCCCTCAAAGAAAGAAAAGGCCAACTCTTCCCACAGTTATATAAACTGAGATCATATCTGTTAGATAAGGGGGCAGGACTTTACCGACCGGGTTGATCAAGACCTTACTGGACTGGGTTTCCCTTTAAGGATGCGCAAGAAGGCTTGACCATAAGGGAGAGGACCTTACCTTCGCAGAGCTTGGGTAAGACCAGGACCTTACCCGGTTCAAATTAGAAGGGTTGACCTTTCAGAACCTTTGGTTATGGTGCCTTTTCCTCTACTATGATTCTTATATAAGGGGCAAGCCTGCTCCCGGTCTCAAGATGAGGGCCTATAATCCCAATGGCGAATCGAAGTGTCTTTCAGGGATGGCTACCCGCCCGGTAGCTAAGCTAACCATTAGCGCTTGAGCAGAGCCAATGGGGAGGTGCGCACGCTGCCTTGTGGGATCTATGCCTACCGAGGGTCTTGATCGATCAGGCTGGCCTTCCCTCGACCTACTCACTCGGGTAGGGGAAAGGATAGAGCCGATCACCCATCTTACTGGAGACGAGACACTGAACGACATCTTAACACAGGGCGTCCGATCCGCCGGACAAGCCGTGTAGGAAACAATGGTGAGATCCTCCCAGCGCGCTTTGCGCGATAGCAAGGGGTCAGAGGGCCATACCACCCACCCACCCCAAAGGGACCTAGCAATAGGAAAGCACTTGGCGAGTGCCGGGTAGAGGGGAAGGAGCCTATGTACTTGTCACGCCCCTAAGTAAGGCTACGCATATTGAAAGCTAGGCTACACATAGGTATATTGAGAGCCCCTTGATGACTAATAGTACAACAAACTAACATATTACTGAAAGGCGTAACATAGGTATATTGAAAGCTAGGAGTCACTAACGTATTAGACAGGCTTTTAGTAACGTATTTCAAGCCAGTAAGGGGGGCTATCTGACAAGTCCTACTCGACGTAGCCTACCACGCCCCCCCCACCGTGGACCTGGATGCTCGATCACCTTGGAGATGGGGTTTTGACAGGCCTTTGGGTACAGAACCCAGAGAAAGTGAAGTCAGAGAGCTGTGTGATGGGTTACTATCCAGCACGGTTCAGAGAGCACTTGTGTAGCCTGCACCAGTTCATGAGACACAGAAAGGGGCCTCTTCGCTTTGCTTGCCGTCCGCCTTTGCCCTCGTAGAGCCAGCCAAGCGGGGCAAGCCCTCGCAGGTGTACCCTTGACTCTCTCCCGGAAAGGGCCGGTGGTGGGCATTTGGGAAAGTAAGGTCGATCGGGTTTGTTTTTTACGGTACAGAGGAAGAACGAAACGAAGTGAGAGGCCGCATTAGGGGGGCAGGAGAAACTGTCAAGTTGATCGGGCTCGCAGGGGAAGAGCGGAGCGAAGTCGGGATCTGGCAGAGAAAAAAACAACGCTATGGATACCATGACCGATCACCATTGAGACGGAGTAATATTTCGAAATCACTCCGGGTCAGCGGTTGGATGGCCCACAAGCATCCAATGAGTGGGAAATACGCCGCGAAGAAAAGGTTTGTAAATGACATAGCGTTCCCGATAGGAAATGACGACCCCTCCGGAAAAACCAAGTTCTTCAAGTTCCCTCTCCCGAATAAGTTCCGCGGGATGAAAGATAGCACGAGTAATAGACTTATACAAACCATCCCTGCTGTGCGTCCCTCCTCTAATTACTCGGTCATGCAATACTCCTTTCATATGGAGAACCAAATTCATTCTGACCCCATAGACGTCGTAGTTCTCAATCATTTCGTGGCACCGGCTGAACCGGGGGGAGCGGATAGACAGGGAGGAAGCTTAGATAAGAGAATACGCTCCCGCATTGGTTTTTTTGTAGAAAGCTTTACCGCCAAGACCGAGCAGGGCGAGTTCTTGGCCAAAGCCAAGAAAAGGTTTACCCACTTCATTTTCATTTGCTGAGCGCGCTTTGCGAGAACAACAAAAACCTATTGGTCCATACCACTCTTTCCTTTCTTCGGTGCTACCTTTTTCTTCCCAATGGAGAACCTTAGGGTGCCCAATAACAAAATTGGTGATGCCCTACCACTAAGGGAACAACTCCTAGGTAAATCAAGGATAAAATTAAGGAACCTTCCGGGTAAGGAGAAGGTAATCAGATTGGTAGAAAAATTCATATCCCTAGGTGGGATAGGAGGATTGATGAGGGGAATAGGGATGATGATAGAGATAATACTGAAAAACAGAAGAATTCCATACGGGTACAACTATTATTTGAACGAAGTGTGAAAAATGCGATCTTTGTTGTCCAATAGAACAAACACTAATACCTTAATCGGGTCGGTCAAAATATTAAACTATCAAAGTGCTTCTCCAATTGCTCAGGACATATCTTTCCAACTGAGGGACAGAACAAGATCATTTCATTCCATTCTTAGTAAAATAGTTCGGGATATTCCATTAGTAATGCCCAAAGGGGTGAGGGGGATCCGTATTTGTCGTCCAGGTCGATTGAAAGGTGCAGAAATAGCTAGAACCGAATGCAGGGAGTATGGAAAAACATCTTGTAATGCATCTCGCCATAAAATTGATCACGCTTCTGCGAAAGTATCTACTCGTTATGGAATCTTAGGTGTCAAAGTGCGGATCTCATTCATATAGTAACAAAAAGAAGGGACGTGCCATATCCGAAACGTACGAAATATCGTAAATATCGGAAAGGCATATGTCGTAGGGGTTGCGAAACGGGCGGTACACAACTTGGTTTTGGAAGATATGGCACCAGAAGTTGTGGAGCCGGTCGTATCTCATATCGAGCCATTGGAGCAGCGCGTCGTGCTACAAGCGGACAATTTCGAAGAAATGGTCAAATACGGGTAAGAGTATTCGCGGATCCCCCTATTACCGGTAAACCTACAGAAGTGAGAATGGGAAAAGGAAAAGGGAATCCTACGGGTTGGATTGCTCGTGCGTCCACGGGACAAATCCCATTTGAAATGGATGGTGTTAGTTTGTCAGATGCTCGACAAGCTGCTACATTGGCGGCGCATAAACTATGTTCGTCAACCAAGTTTGTTCAGTGGTCGCAATAGTGGGGAAAAACCAGGACAGACCTTTCTTAGGCGAAGTGTTTGGAGCGACACTAAGGGAGAGGGATATACTCCTTTCTGAATCGCCAAAATTGTACGACGAACGGGCTTATCGCTCCAGGCGTACGACCCAGAGACGTTCAGGTTTTCAATCTTGTTCCCCGGTTCGAATCCAGGCGTCTCTCTCTACGAGGGAGTGAGTTTTGGACTACTCCTAGTCAGGGAGGATCAGGTCGCTAGAGCAATCGTTACCCTATTTGCTTGCACGGGCCCGCTAGAGAGAGTACTTCCGTAAGTGGAGTGCCTTCCTCTCACCCAGCCAGAAAAGAGAATGAGAAATTCGATGATACTACTTTTTTGTTCGCCCATCAAGCAAGCAAGGATTTTCATAAATACATATATATAGAGCAGCCAATCCTTCTCTTTCCGGTATGTATGCCGCGACGCGAGCAGAGCGGAGCGAACAAAGTGGGCTGTGTAACCAACGATGTTGGAATTTGCACCTATTCGTATCTATTTAGTAATCAGTTCGCTAGTTTCTTTGATCCCACTTGGTGTTCCTTTTCCATTCGCTCCCAATGGTTCGACTTATCCAGAAAAATTGTCGGCCCACGAATGTGGTTCCGATCCTTCCGGTGATGCCAGAAGTCGTTTCGATATACGATTTTATCCGGTTCCTATTTCATTTATTATCTCTGATCCGGAAGTAACCTTCTCCTCCCCTCGGGCAGTCCCTCTCAACAAGATTGATCCGTTTGGATCTCGGTCCATGATGGTCTTTTCATTGATTTCGACGATTGGATTTCCCCATGAATGGAAGAAGGGTGCTTCAGATCGGGAGTAACCACCAATGATAGGGCAACAATCGGGGGGGGGGGGGGGGGGGGGGGAAGGACGGGAAGAGCGATGCCTACATCGAATCAATCGATTCGTCATGGTAGAGAGAAAAAACGGCGCACAGACCGTACCCGAGCTTCGGAGAAATGTCCTCAGAAGCGAGGAGTATGCCCGCGTGTTCCGACGAGAACACCAAAAAAACCTAATTCAGCTCCACATAAGATAGCCAAATTACGGTTAAGCAATCGACACGATATATTTGCTTACATTCCGGGTGAAGGTCATAATCCGCAGGAACATCCTATGGTGTTGATCAGAGGAGGTAGAGTGAAAGATCTGCCAGGTGCGAAATTCCATCGTATTCGAGGAGTCAAGGATTTGCTGGGAACTCCGGGTCGAAAAAGGGGCAGATCTAAATATGGTGCGAAAAGACCCAAATCGATATGAATGAAAGAACGAATGAAAGAGGGATGAAACTTGTTCATTCTTCTGCTATCTTTAGCTCCGCAGTTCATTCGCTGACGGAGAATGGCTGTTCGAACAAGGTGAGGTCGGTTGAGACATCCAGACAGTTTTTGCCATCCCCAGACTGTTTGATCCCCCATAGCAGACATCGAAGGAAAGCTTGCTTTACGTGTTCGGAATACGTTTAGTGCATCCATCCTGAAGCAAGGTTTTGGTAATCCCCAGACTAATACAGTGTTGAAACATGGGTGGGTGCCTTTATAGTCTGTCATGGTCTCCAACGGAGACTTTATATGGGACCACTTTCTAGTAGGAGTTCCTCTCCTTATCAGTCGAGCCTGCTTACGCATCCTCAAGCCCCAACCGCTTGATTGATATGTATAATATTTGGGAGGGATCACATTGTGTTGTTGGAGGTTAGGCCGGTACAACAGATGGACAACATCCAACGAACGTAGTGTAAAGTTAGGCAGGACATCAGACGGACTACAACCATTGTTGCGAAGTGGGCCCAGAAACTTCTTTATTGACGACATCGGCAGTATAGTTGCTAGCTTCACATAGTAACACACTGTATGGTGGCTTTCGCATAGTCCCCTTTCTCTTTCGCGCCTGACTAGGCCGGCAGGCAGTTATGCTACAACGATACCAACAATTGAAAGCTTACCCTTATGGAACACAGTGCATACTACACCTTACCAGTACGGAACCAAAAGGAGGTACTTCTACCTGCGCATAGAGCACCAACAGCGTTCACCCCGACAGAGATATAAGAAACCTTTCGGGAAGCAAAATGAGGAAGAACCTTTCAGGAATAGCACTTACCAGAAGGAACACAGTTACTACAACCTTCCCCCCTTTCAAAACTTCTCCTGCCTAAGCCCCTTTACCCATTATGCATTCACTTATTTGCCCAGGACGTGTTGAAGAGAGAGGTGAAAATACACCCGCGTTACCAACTTACGACGAGATGAACGAAACAACCCTTGAATGAAAGGCACAGTTATCCACATTATTGCTTGCCTCCTTTTTGGTGGTGCGTGGTTGATCGAGACCGCTTGCCCCAGGAATGATCCAAAGAAGGTACCGCAGGAAAGGAAAAAGGTAACGCACCAAACAACTCTGCTCCCCGTAAACCCCACAAAGAAGAAATAAAGGCCCAGTTTCATTACAGCATTCCCGCTTGTATAATTACGTATATAATGAAACCCGATAAACTGACCCATCTGCCAACAAAGGCGTTAACCAGATTACCCAGTACGCTTTCTGCCCGCTTTCCGTTCAATCCGCAACAGCCCACATCTTACCAGAGAGGCGTTACAACTGACCCATCTAAAAGCCCCAACATTACCAGCTCACGGCCCGATCAACTCCCCATATCACATCCCAATATGAGGCCACAGAGAAGGCCCTCCTATACTACTATAAGAGAGAACTAAATATAAAGGCAAGTGAAGTTGTTGAACTCTAGAAAGAAGTCTCATTTCAACTATGCACAGACCGTTTGGGTGAGTCCGGTCCCACAGTTGGTGGGTGCCGTTACACAAGCGGTTACACAACAGGGTAGTGTCCAGTAGACCTACTATACCGCTACTACTCTACAACTAGTAGTTCTACTCTAGAGCTTCAGACTACTGCTAATCATTTCCTATATGGGGCCTTAGGGCAAGTAAGAAAGAAAGTGTCCATTCTGTGCCGTGCCATCCAGAATTGGGGGGAGCAAGGTACGAAAGGTAAATAGCAGTACCTCCTCTCCTCGTATTTCTGGCTGAAGCAAGTGTTGGGGCAGCACTCAAAGATCAACTAGGGTTAGAAGGGAGTAAGAAAGTAAAGGGGTAAGGTTGGCCGGTTGAATCCCGTGTCCCAATAAGAAAAGTTATAGTGCAGTAGCAAGTAAGCGATTCATGAGAAGGGTATAGGTATAAGGCAGGTGCTGGTGAGCTGGTGAGCTTGCTGGATGGTGGTGAGCTGGCGGGCTTATCTCACTTGCTTGCTAGATGAACACGGCCGCTTTCTACTTGCTGGGAGAATACACCCCGGCTGGTCTAAGAACCGAGGCTGGTCGAACCCATCGGCTGGTTGTTGAACCCCCGGCTGGGAAAGAACCCACAGCTGCTTGCTTTGATGCTAGAGGGAGGAACCAACCACCCGTGTGGTGAGAACCCGTGGCGAAAACCTGTGGAGAACCCACCCGTTACGCTAGACCGTGAAGGCAGACAACACCACCCGATGATGGCTTATGCTTTGCTCAACAAGAGCAACAAACCTTCAACCTTATCTATTTTCTCTTGATACCTGTCCGTATATCTATCGCTACCTGCTGCTTAGATATATTCTATCTACCTGCCTGAGATCTATCTCTCTTTATCCCCGCCTTCAATCGAACTTGAGACCTTCCACCGATCCTTCAACCTTACACTGACTGCCTTCATCGAACCTCGAGGAGACCCGCCTTCAGCGGCCTCGCTCCCTTCCCCCTGATAACTTCATCGAGGAGACCCGCCTTCAGCGGCCTCGCTCCCTTCCCCCTGATAACTTCATCGACCTTGCCTGCCTTCAGCGACCTTGCGACCCTTACGAACGAACTGCCTTCAAGGAATAATCTATGATGATGCGGCGGGGTTGGTGAAAAACGGATGGAGAGATACCTGCCTTGCCGGAAAGAGCGGCCAGATGAGGGAGCAGGTATGAGGGAGAGACAAGTAGAGGCGGACCCATCTTTGGGGTGGGATTTTCCGGAGAACGATTGATTTCTTTATGGCAGATTTGGGATATACAAGGAGAGACGGATGAGGTCTTCGGAATATCCAAGTCGAGACTGCCCCATCTTGAGCATAGAAAGTCGGGACGGATAGAGACCTGACGGGAACGAACAGAGACCTGGCGAGAACGGATGCCAGATGAGGGGGAAACGGTGGGATGGATTAAGTCTTCGGGTTAGACGTTTGGACGGCCATCTACAGATATGCTTTTGCGATTGATTGCTTTGCAATAAGGTGGTGTTTTCTTTATTTCCCAAAAACGATTTCTTCCCCTCAAAGAGCTAGAAGGGAGGGTTGGTTATCCCCTCATATTTCTTCCAATGGTGGCCCCCCCTTTAGTTGCTCGACCAAAGCCCCGTAAGGAATCGATAAGTACTTCGGCAAGGTCCGGAGGGTCTTGCGCTTCCGAGTGCAAGGTCCGGCAGGGGCTCGACTGATAAGGATGCGTAAGCAGGCTCGACTGTTAAGGCCGCCATCACCTTTAGGTGCTCGACCATAAGGATGCGTAAGCAGGCTCGACTGTTAAGGAGAGGACCTTTAGGTGCTCGACCATAGGACCTTTAGGTACTCGACCATAAGGATGCGTAAGCAGGCTCGACTGTTAAGGCCGCCATCACCTTTAGGTGCTCGACTATTAAGGATGCGTAAGCAGGCTCGACTGTTAAGGACCTTTAGGTGCTCGACCATAGGGAGAGGACCCTTTAGGGGGCTCGACCATAGGACCTTTAGGTACTCGACCATAAGGGAGAGGGAGAGGAGAGGACCCTCACCATATGAATAGTGAGTGACTTCGTCCCTTTAGGGGGCTCGACTGATAAGGACCTTTAGGTACTCGACCCCAAGGGAGAGGATGCGTAAGCAGGCTCGACTGTTAAGGAGAGGACCCTTTAGGGGGCTCGACCATTAGGGAGAGGAGAGGAGAGGGCCGCCATCGAGAGGATGCGTAAGCAGGCTCGACTGTTAAGGAGAGGACCTTTAGGTGCTCGACCATAGGACCTTTAGGTACTCGACCATAAGGATGCGTAAGCAGGCTCGACTGTTAAGGCCGCCATCACCTTTAGGTGCTCGACTGTTAAGGATGCGTAAGCAGGCTCGACTGTTAAGGACCGGAGGCGCTCGACCATAGGGAGAGGACCCTTTAGGGGGCTCGACCATAGGACCTTTAGGTACTCGACCATAAGGGAGAGGGAGAGGAGAGGACCCTCACCATATGAATAGTGAGTGACTCCGTCCCTTTAGGGGGCTCGACTGATAAGGACCTTTAGGTACTCGACCCCAAGGGAGAGGATGCGTAAGCAGGCTCGACTGTTAAGGAGAGGACCCTTTAGGGGGCTCGACCATTAGGGAGAGGAGAGGAGAGGGCCGCCATCGAGAGGATGCGTAAGCAGGCTCGACTGTTAAGGATGCGTAAGCAGGCTCGACTGTTAAGGACCCTTTAGGGGGCTCGACCATAGGACCTTTAGGTACTCGACCATAAGGGAGAGGGAGAGGAGAGGACCCTCACCATATGAATAGTGAGTGACTCCGTCCCTTTAGGGGGCTCCATAAAGAGAGGGAATAGATAGATAACCAAGTGTTGCTAGATGTACAAGTCCTCTTGTATTTCATCCAGCTTGTCTCTAGAATCCAAACACGGTTTCATGCGGAAACTAATCCTACAGGTGCACAAGCAAACAAGCAAAGGAAAGAAGTAAGACAAAGCAAAAAAAAGTAAGCAAAACAAAACAAGAAAGGAAATGCTACTCCTACTCCTAAGATAAGAAGAACATGGGCCAACTCACGTGAAGTGATATTTCCAATGGAGCCACCGACGCATTAGTTGATCCATGTAGCTGATAATATGATTGACAAGAAATATATTCGAGCATACCAATAGACATGAAAGATAAACTAATGCAAACCAAATCATTCGAGGTTTGAATGAATCCACAGAAAATAAAATATTGAAAGCACATGGAAGGAATTTTGCAGACGTATCATGGTGTTTTGTTTAATTGTGCATGGATGATGTTAGCACTCTGTAATTTTCGAGGTTGTGAAAGAAGCCTCAGAGGTAACCACAAAACCACTTTGGATCTTAGGATATAGCCTTCCTAAACTCAGAGAGGGATCTCTCTGTCAAATTTAAATTTTTTGTATTTGTAATTTTAGGCTAGCTATGAAAGCACAAAGTTTTATTTTAAAATTGGTTTGGTTGATTCCATTGGGCTATGGAGTCTACAAACTTAACATGGATCTGTCTCAGATTTTCGAAGGAGTTTCACAGGGCAAGGTAGTTGAACTGACTAGATCTTTTAGATTTAAATGAAATGTAATGGAAGAAGAGAAATAAGTTCAATTATGAAAAAGAGAAGTTAATAATTCTTTAACTTAATATAAGAGGAAAAAATTTAAATTATCGAAAGCCATAATCAAAGTGTATCTTTTAACAAATTCTATTCATCAAATTTATGTAAAATAATTCAGATTTAAGAAACATAAGTATGAAAAAAAAGAAATAAACACATAGACATTGAGAGAAGCACTTCACCAAACAGTCCAACACATGAATCATGTGAAGAGTTTTATTTTTATTATTGATCAACCCATCAAATGGAAGTAATTTTATTAAAAATCAACCGTTAATACTTCAAAATGAGAAATATTTCTAAGTTTATTACAAAATATCCTGTCAAACTTGATCAGGATGTATTTTAGGAATTTTTAAAACCAATTCTATCTATTTGTTACAAAATATAGGAAAACCAAAACTGCTTAGATTGGTGGCCCTAGCTTTGTGGAACTGCTGAATATCTGGCCCTCAAATTTCTGCAGCGCTGTTGGGCCTGTGTTGGAAAAACAAAATCATCTTCTTACTCCATTAACTTGCACAATTATCCCAATGTTGTTCACTAGGGATAGAAAAATTGAGTAACTTTCTTTAGACCTCATCCACTTCAGAATATTTGGAAAAAGTTGGATTGGAAATAAAGATGTGCTTTATTTTAGACTGGATGTCTAAATCATATTTCAGTGCTTCTAAAAATTCTTTCCCTATTGTGTTTCCTTTCACTCCTGCAAACTTAGTACCATCTTTAGCAATGGCCATCAATTTCTGGCTATAATCTGGCCATGTGTTGAGCTTGTCATTTATCACTAGTAAACTGGGAAGTCCCTTTTTGTAGACGACTTCCAATTTGCTAAAGAACCTCTGTACACCTATGTAGAGAACCTGACATTTTTCTTCCAGTTGTTTGATTAAGTTTCTTTTAGTCAACACCTTTCTTACCTCTAGTATTGTCTCACACCTGTCCTCAATCTCTAGTTCTTCTAGCTCCTCATTTTTGGAATTGAGGAACTTAATGAGATCTGTAGCTTCACTTGGTTTATCACCAAACTACTCTTTGATCTGTTCAATAGCTTCACTATATTTCTCAATTAATTCCTTCTGCTCAAATATGATCTGTATAGATGGCCAGATTTCTATCATGGCTTCATTTATCCTTTTCCAGATATTCTACTTAAGCTGAGCTAGGGTATTACCCATGGTAGTTTCCTTCTCTAATTGTTGCATTCTTTGGGTAATCCTATGGGATTTCTGCAGCTCTGTTAGGAGATAATTTTCATATCTGGTGTTCTGTTCCTTATAGGACCTTTACATCCTCTCACAAATTTTTGATTTCTTCTCCTTGTATTGACATATTTTCCATTGATTGGGCTAGTTTGATATAATCATCTGTAGTTGAAGTAGGGGGTGTTTTAGAGGTGGATGCTCTTGCTGTTGTAGCTGATGTAGAAAGGCCTGTTTGAAGTATTGATGCAATAGGCACTGCATCAAGAGGTACCATAGAGAGTTGAGAATTCTGCTCTTTCTCTGTGATGAGTTTTTCCATTTCTGCTTCCATTTCCTTTGTCTGAGCATTCTGTTCAATGATGAGCATGAGTATGTTTTTTTTCTAACTTTCCACTTCTCCCATCTCCTTAGCTTGAGGATCTTCAGTAGTTGGCAGTTTTAATTGTTTTCTGAGAGAAGCAATGTCAACATTTTTCTTTTTTTATGATTACTTCCACTGCCTTTATGTTTCTTAGATCATACCCTTCTTTGATAACTAGATATTCTAAGGATTTTATTCTATTATCCTTAGCCAAAGAATAAATCTTCTCAAGATTTAGCTGTGATTGAATGTTACTTAAAGATATATGCAATTTGGAAGCAATTATTGTAGTTCGTGTGAATGTGGATTAAACCATCTCTCCAGTTTTCCTATGCATGTCAATCTGGTCCAAAGGATGGACATCCTTTGCCTCAAACTCAAATGTGCTTTTCTTGTAATCTACTACTGATTATGGATGGGGGACCTGTGCTTGCGAGAATACCATCAACATTCTCCCCTTTTCTGTGTCAAATGCTGACATGAGCCTATGATGAGTGGTGGAAGTTTTGTTCCAAAACTGTGTATAGGTGCCATGCTTGAGGGCTTCATTTCTTTGCTTGATCTCTTTGTACTTTTCAAAAATATTTAATTCTTTCTGCTTTTTGACAATTTCTGATACTGGAGTGTTTTTTGGATTGCCCTGTGAAAATGATGAAGTTGGGGACCCTATAGATATATCCTCTGAATGTGTCTGAAACAATAGACCTTTCATAACTATTGTAGATGGTGCTTGTTCTTCTTCTTGTTTTGCAAACCATGTTGTAGGATTCTTCCTAGATTTATTTGTGTAAATCTTGAACTCCTTGGCTGAGACCTCTGTGACTGAAGGTGAGTCCTATTCTCTTAGTATTTTCTCTATCTTTTCATTAGGAACAAGAGTATGTGAAGTGGTCCTCTGCAGAAGCTGCACCTATGCCTCTTGTAAAGTGTTTTCTTCCCACTGATCCTGGTTCATATATTTTTCAATTTCTGGTCTTTGAGTATGCACATATGGTGTAGTCTTCTGCTCCATCCTAAGCTTTTAAATTATTTGAAATGGGTCATATGACCAGGTAAATCTTAGGGGAAATTTATTTTGTTTTATAATTTCATCTGCTTCCCGCCCTGCTATTACAAATAAAAGGCCCCACCTATGTTTTTATTCTGAATTGTGATTTTTTCTTGGCTGCAACAAAATGGATTTCATCAAAATTAATCATTTGCCCGATGTATTCCAAGGAAAAAATCTTCATGGGAAGTTATCTGGGTATCTTATAGGGTGTAAATTCACACCATATACTCTAATTTCGGTGTAATTCTGGTACAAGTACCAGTCACCTGTCTTTGCTTGTTCACTGAGGTGTAAGATCTTTTAGATTTCTTGACTGACCCTAGGTTCTGTCTGATTGGTTAATAAAAAAGTTGTTGGATGCACACACTGATCTATGAAGTATTTGAAATAATACTCCTCTAAATTTCTTCTTAAAATAAAGGTCCAAAATATAACTGATTGTGGCTTCCCCTGTTCATTTAGTTTTTGCACTGCAAATGGAATTTCTCCGCTTGAAAAATTAATAATAGGTACATTATAACAGAAGCATATATGAAAATTCCTTCAATTTGGAGTTTAAGGAATTGTTCTTGGATCATATCAACAAAAAATTGGCAGAAATCAAACACAACTAAGAGGGATTATCTTCAGTGGAAAATATTGACAGAAAACCTAAGATGGGTTCATCTACCCATTCATCAGAATAGTAACCTAATAAATAGGAGAGCATTGATATGATTTGTTTGATTCTTTCTGGAAACATTGAAGAGGGATAGGGAGGGTTTTTCTTGCAAAACTGTGTATCTTCAGGTACGAAAATCTCAAAAATTCTATCCCTTCGAGAAAAAACTAGCTTTTGGTATAATTCATTTAGGGCTTCTAATGAAAAAGGGGTGGAGGCACTATTTTGAGGAATGTGAATTGTCACACGGAATAAGTCGATCTTGCGGACAAGATAGACCTTCCTAGAATCTAAAGAAGACCTAATGACAAGAAAACCAACCAGACACTATCTTTCTCTAAATATGCTTTTATAAACAATAGCAAACAAGTGTTTTTAGGGCCTACCTTAGGTCCAACGCAAGCTTGTGGATTCCCTCGCTCCTTTGATCCAAATGAGCTCCTTTTCGCAAATCTGCAAACACAAACAAGGCAAACAAATTAAATAGCACCTGAAAAGCCAATTGCATAAAACATATTTAACATGAAAGTCAAGGAGTCCATGAAACAAATAACATAAGATACTTGTTGAGAAAAATGAGTTTGATTATATTAATTCAAAAGAAGAAGAACTTTACAACCTTTGCCTTGACATTGTACAAGCTTCTCCCAGGGTCCAACAAGAAGTCTCCTCTACTTTGACAAGTTTCACTCACTCCCCAATGAAGCCAAAAAGATGTGTGATCTCTCCTCTTAAGCTCAACTAGGAAGTCTTGATTTCACCAGCATTTACCCTCAAAAATGTTCAGCTTCTAACCTCCCTAGCAACCAGCCCAATGCTTGTATTTATAGTGCAATGGAGGGAGGTTACTAGGTCCTCCTTCAAAGGGATAAAGCCCTCCTTCAAAGGGATAGCTCCTCTCATCAAGGGATTAGCTCCTTGTATTTTGGGATGCATGAACCACCTCAAAGCGAACAATCCACGTCAAAATTCCTTCTAGAAACCTCTATAATTAACCCAAAGTGAGTTTTTTAAGATAAAACTTGTGCCTTTTGACTTTCATAGGGGTCCGCACCTACACTGTTAGGGACAGAGCGGGCAGGTCCGCAACTTTTCTACACAGAAGGTGCAGGACCACAGGTGACCATGAGAGAAAGTGCGGAACCAGAGTTACATTGATTTTTAATGTCTTTCTCTCATTTCCAAAGCTTGATTTGAAGAGCTGAGGTCTGAGACTTGCTTAGGAGGTCAGTACAAGTGATGATAGACCCATACTGACTGCAAATAATCATGGTGACGATATTTTTGTGTAACAGATTGCCCCCTAAAGTGCAAAGTCTGTAGTAGATGAGGATTTCTTATCATTTAGGAAGAGTAAAGTACTTTATCATTTCGAGGATCATCTTGTGGAGAACCCGGTTGGAAACTGTAAAAACATTCAATGCAAAATATATATATGAGATCATATCATCGCTGAGGTAGGAATTCCCATGCTCAGATCAAAACTGACTATAAAAACTAACTACTGCTCTGATACAGGAATGATCTTTTAAAACATCACAAGTATAGATTCATGTGGACACAGTATGGGCGCAACCATCTGTTTATGAATAGTCCATTATATAATGAATACAAAATTCCTCGCAGCCTGGATTGTGGAAACTAGATCCAAGGTCTTCATTTCTATTTCCCGAAACAGTACGATTCTATCCATGCGAATGAATGTGTTGATGTCGAAAATGGTAGAAACCACTTGATTACCAGTCAATGATGTAAACTGTTAACAAGTGTGAGAGAAACCACCAGTGATGTCAATGGCTCTCAAAGTACTCAGTACAATCCATGAGATGCGAATAAATGTGTTGATGTTGAGCATGTCATGGAATCCTTTGATCGAAATTCAATGATGTAAATTGTCGTCAAAGGCGAGAAACCTGCCATTGATGCATGCAGATTTCAAGGTACTGACGATTCCTAGATCATCTTTCTAGATAATGAGCTGATGTCGATAGAAAGCGATCCGTCGTAGGCAAGCCCACAACACGAAATCATAGATCAAGTTGAAGAAATTTAGTTGCAAGAACTGACTCAGGGATGGTCAAGATGGATGACAAATATTTTGCAAATGAATGGCTTATTGGCAGTGACCTCTTGAACACATAACGACACGACAGATGGTTTGGTGACAATTGACCCAAAGTTAATACCCAGAAACCAGCTGAAGACTTTCAATGTGGTTTGATCAACTGTTAGGCAAAGGATTTCCATCCCAGGTGAATAAAAGTGTCGTGTTCAAGAGTGGTTACAAAGTATGACAAACAGGCTCATTTTTCTCTCTTTTCCCGCACCGTTTCTGGCAAGTACCTCTTTATTTTTGACAAGCTTGAGGAGGATAACATTTTCTTGATTATAAGCTCATCCTTCGGATGAGTCTAACTTAGTTTAAATTCGAACCCTAAGAAGGAGTGGTTTGTTCCTGTTTGTAATTGAACAGGTCCTTTACTGTGAAATTTTAACGAGTCCAGTATAGGAGAAACTCGGCGTTTTTCAATTTTAGAGAGTCTGAAAAAACTTAAGAAGACTCCAGGGTTGACCTTTTTCGTAAATTTGTGTCTCCCAAGCCCAAAAAAGTATAAAATAATACTTGAGAGAACCGCTTGATCTTTTACGACCAAGGAGTACTTTTCGTCATTATTGCCTTTGACCTGAAAAAGTAAAAAAGCGATCAATGACACGTCATTTTATAACCAATATCGAATTTGAAACGACAAAAATCTGGAAATCTTTTCATGTTTTTACGGTCGGAAAAGAGTTGTAAGTGGACCGTCTTTTAATTCCGTTTTAACGAGTCTAAAAGAAACACTCGGCAATCTTTTCATGTTTTTAGGAGTCAGAAAAGAGCTTAAAGATGACTCTACATGTTTTTCTATCGAAAATGATAGATTTCGCCTGAATAATCCTTTATTCTGCACAAAAACACAAACATTACTCATACCTGTTTAAAATGGATAAAAACGCCGCAAAATACCTTTTCAAAGTGAAACATAAACAAATTTGCGATTTATTTACTCAAAAAACTTATAAAAAGGGCCTTTGTCAATTCATTTTTACCATTTGAGTTTGGGTGAGAAAATAGTGCTTTTGCTCAAAAAAATTCCCGTGAAGATTTCGGAAAATCCAACCGTTGGAATCGAGCGTCGTCTTCTCCAGGTAATCCACATCATCCTACTCTTCATTTTCAACCATTTAGTTTTTTGTTTTAGTCCTTCATTTCATTTTTGGGAGGGTTTTTAGGCACAAAACCCGTGCGCGGGGGCCCGCAGGTTTACCATTGCGGGCTTGCGGACCCCAAATTTTTCTCCATTGGGAAAAAGCTCGGGGTCTGCACCTTCCGTGTAGACAAAGTGCGGTCCCACGCACTATGTCTAACCCGGAGGGTGCGTACCCTGCCGCAAGGGTTTTGAACCCAAAAATTCTCAAAAATGGACCAATCAAAATATTTTCTAGCAATTTAATTAATCTTTATACTTGATGCATAGAGTACATCATGCTAGATTGGCGTGAACGAGAGCATGAGGACGTGGATGCTGCCGCATGGAATCATCAGCCTTCACTTGATGCTTTGAGGGCATGCGGATTGTACAAATTCTGGGCCATTCCTGGCATGAGGGCTCAGGTGGATTTCTTACAGTGGCTGGTTGACAGATGGAGCATACAGGACCAGTGCTTCTTCATTGGCGGCCACTAGCTCGAAATCGAGTCGGCGGACATATATTTCTTGATTGGTTTTCCTAAGAAAGGTGAAGACTTGAATCTGCACGGGACTAGGCCAGGTGGCCAGTGTGTCGATAGCCTCCGGCTAGAGTACTGCAACAGCCAGGCTAGAGACAAAGGGATAGACATAAAGACCATATCCTGTCCTGAACTCATGGTGATTGCGTTTACTGTCACTAGAATTTGCGGAGCTGCCGCATTACATATTGCCACCGGATCCCAGATGCGTATGGCAGTTGATTACTTTCGAGGCACCATCTTCAACTGGTGCGATGCCGGCTGGCCAATGTGAAAGGCCAACTGACCAGGGCCAAGAACGGACGACTAAAGACCTTTGGTTATGGGGCTTTAGTCGTGAGTTTTTGCCTGGAGAGGGTTCCTATGCTGATCCCACAGCACCTTACTATTAGAGCTGGGCTTCCTCGAGAGCCCAAACTGATGCGATGGGTCGCAGTCATGGCCCGTCACCCGGACGAGAGGACAGAGGTGCTCGGTTCAAACCTGAGTATTTCCAATGGTTGGAAAACTAGGTTTTTTCCATTCAGGATTTCCCTTACGCTGGGATAGATTTTTGTGGTGACCCAGACATGGTTCTTCCACCAGGAGAGCAGTGGGACGAGTCAGGTAAAATCCTTTTCAACATTTTCTTATTTTAATTTTTTTTTATTTTTCCATCGTCTCAAAACTGATAGTAAAACTTTTAAATTGCAGATGTGGGTCCACAGCGACCAGCCGCTCTCCGGCCTTTCGAGTGGAGGCAACCAGTTGCACCCGCGCCAGCCCCATAGGACGAATCAACAGAGGTTTTTTGCCGAGTTGGAGGGTCATCTCGAGCGCTTGACAGGAGATATTCCTGAGACCACTATAGACGACATTCCTCGTCGACTTCAGTGCTATGTGATTGGAGTCCCGGGACCTTTTAGGAGGTTCCTTTGCAAGGTGGCCCGTGCAGTGGTTTCTTATAGAGATCATCACCAGTGATAGGATGATCGCCTATTGTGGGCACATGTGACATTTTTGTTTTTTGTACTTATCATTTTTGCCGATCATAAGGTGTTTTTTCAACCTATGATCAAAGACGATGTATTTTTTGACACACTCCTATATATATATCACTATTACCGGCTTATCTTGTTAATCATGTTATGGAATGATTTTAAATTAACATGTATGATTATTGCAAATGTCTATTTAACATTCGAGAAGCAATTGCATCTGCTAATGTATTTAAAGACCTTGGAATATGCTGATATTCAATATAATCAAATTCACGTTCCAAGAGACACATTCTCAAAAATAATCTTAATAACACTGGATTTCTAATGGCATACACTCTATTAAGCTGTAATACAACGAGTTCAGAATCTAACCTCACTATCAAACTCCGAATCCCAAATGAAATAGATTCAGACAATAACTCAATCATTGCACTGTACTCGGAATGTTGTTCGTTGTTTGACCGAGGCTTACCCCATGCATAGATACTAACTCGTCAGAGGGCGAATAGATAACCCAAGCTGCGGAAGAGATGTTCCGTGTATTACGACAAGCATCATCAGCGAAACCAATGTATGTTTGGAGAGGCATCGACATCTGCAATATCAAGAGTAAAACCAAGATAAGCAGGAATAATGACGAAAAAACACTCTCTAAGCTAAGCACACTGTTTAAACTATAACACACCAGCTAGAAAGAAAAACTATCCTAACTAAAAAATCTCCATACCCATTCTTTTAAGCATAATACCTCTTCAAGTAAAGGCCATTTCTGGGTTTACCCAAAGAGTCCCCATCAAAGTCTACCAATTCATAAACCCCTTTGGCTAGCTTTCGCTTGACAAGATAGGGACCATGCCACATAGGAACAAATTTTCCAGCGCCTAATTTATCATTAGCTTGATCATAAACTAAGACTAGATCCCCTTCCGAAAAATTTCGAGGGGTCACATTTCGATCATACTAAGGTTTCATCCGTTTTGCGTGAGTCTCGATCGCCAATGCAACATCACGTCGATTCTCATCTAATTGAGCCAAGTATAACAAACGCTTTTCCTCTTTGGAAGTGGCTGGAAGTAACTCGATGGCCATTTGCAGTGACGGGATTTCGCATTCAATGGGTAACACGGCTTCCAAACCATAGACTAGTTGGAAAGGAGTGAACCCTGTTGATGTTTTTACTGAAGTTCGGTACGCCCAAAGCGTTGAAAATAACATGTTGTGCCAATTTGACCGATGAATCCCAATGATTCGTCAGATCATGATAACTAAAACTTTGTTGATGGACTCAACCAGACCATTCACTTGTGGATAATAAGGGGTTGAACTATCATGACGTAAACCAAGCTGGCCTGTAAGTTCGGTCATCATAACATTTCGAAAATGACGCCCATGATTAGTGATTATCGCTTGCGGGACACCAAACCTAGCAATTATATGATTGAACACGAAAATTGCAGCTGTCTTGCCGTCTGCCTCGAATGTAGGCATCGCCTCGGTCCACTTAGTAAAATAATCTACCGCAAGGATGATATACGCATGCCCCCCGACCGAGTGAGGGTTACATGTAATAAAATCGATACCCCATTTGGCAAAAGGACCAACGGAAATTATAGGGTGGAGAGGAGTAGGTGGAGCGTGCATCTTACGATCAAAAATCTGGCAGTTGTGGCATTTTCGGACCGTCGTAATACAATATTTAAATAAAGACGGCCAGAAGTAGCCAGCGCGCAATATCTTTTGGGCTGTGGCATACCTAGACATATGACCACCACACGCTCCAGAGTGACAGTCATTTAGAACCCTTTCAGCTTCCTCGTGAGTTAATCAACGTCGAAAAACAGAGTCCACCCCACGGCGACAAAGAGTATCTCCAATAATTCTGAATTGTTGGGACTGGAATCAAATTTTTCGACGTTTTGACCTTGAAATTTCTAGCCGAAAGGATTGGGTCTGGAGATAAACGATGATATCCCCATACCACAGATCTAAAGTGCTGATTAGAAACAAGGATTCATCCTCAATGGGCTCCTTCGCCACAGTTTCCATGTCAGCACGCGGATAGTCACACATTAACTCCGCAAAAACTAAAGATTTCTTAGACTTAGATTTCTCAAATTCCAAGTCGAACTCTTGCATGATAACAATCCATTTAGAGTACTTTCCCCCTAGAAATTTCTTGGTCAAAATGTAGATCATAGGGTTGCAGTCCGAAATTACCGTAGTTTTACATAGTAGAATGTAGTGACGAAAACGTTGGACAGCTTGGATGGCTGCCAATGCCAATTTCTCCACATGTGATTATTTTAGCTCAATTGGATTTAACGTTCGACTAAGGTAATATATCACATGTTCAGTTCCTGATTCATCTTCCTGAACTAAGACCATTCCAATGGTGGAATGAGAAGCGACGAGATACAAGAAGTAATCCTGGTTGTAGTTGGGAGGATGCAACAATGGTGCATGGGTCAACGCGTGTTTGAGTGCATCAAAAGATTTCTGAGCTATCTCATCCCAATAGAATTGAGTGTTTTGCTTCAACAATCGGGTAAAACCCTTTGTAACCTCGACGTAGTTAGGAATGAATTGTCGTAAAAAGTTTGCTTTCCCCTGCAAACTTTGGAGTTAGCGAAGACTCGAAGGAGGAGGCAATTTGATGATAGCTTCGACCTTTGAGGGATCAACGCGAATGCCAGCTTTCGAAACTACAAACCCCAGCAATCGAACCGTTTCTATACAGAAGACACATTTGTGTGGGTTCAACCGAATCCGATAATGCCTACACCTCATAAAGATTGCTTGTAAATGGACGAGGTGATCAGCTCGATGTAATGAATGAGCAGGCAAATCATCGAGATACAGTTGCACAATGTGCTTGATGTCATGAAACGCATAAGACATCGCCCTTTGAAAAGTTGCTCCAACATTCTTAAGCCCAAAAGGTAATTTGCAATAAGCAAATGTCCCCCATGGACAAATGAAAGCCGTTTTTGGTTGATCGGCAGGTAGAATGTTGATTTGATTGTATCCAGAAAAACCGTCCATAAAGGAGAATATTTCACTGCCGGCACAATCATTAATGATTTGATCGATATAGGGAGTTGGGTAATTGTCCTTTGGACAGGCTCGATTAATGTCCCTATAATCGATGCATATTCTTATTGTTCCATGCTTTTTGTTAACCGGAACAATATTCGATACCCAATCCGTTAACGAGATCAGATAAATGAAACCTGCTTTCAACAGTTTTTCAACTTCTGCTTTAATTGCAGCAGCTTTTCGTGGGTGAATCTGACGCAAACGTTGCCGGATGGGTTTAGCGTCCAGGTAGGTCTTGATCTCATGAACAACAATCGCGGGATCAATTCCTGGCATTTCCTCATAGGACCAGGCAAACATGTCGCAGAATTCTTGAAATAGGGCCTTATATAATTGAATTTCGTTATCTGTACACGAGGAACCTATATGAATGTTCTCAACAATTCCGGGCTTAACCGAAATGTCAATAGGAATAGTTCGAGAGATGTTTCGCAAATTTAACTCTAAATCGGGATGTTTCATTGGATTCTGAGGTTCCTTGACATATTCAGTTGTAAAAATTGATGAGAAATCATTTTCATAACGATCATCCTCAGGTAAAAATGAAGATCTGTGATGGAGATCTTCCCATGGTAAATCATCTACGCATAGGATTTCACGAATTTTCTCATCAGAGCGAACAAGTTCAGAAAACGTAGTTAAATCCGAATTTGATGTGAAAAGTGATTCCTCATGGACCACATCCATTAAGTCATTTTTGGTTGAAAACGAGTCAGCAAATGACTGCACAACTTCATAGGCAATTTCATATGGACTCAAAGGCATGGAATTACCAAATGAGCCTATCTCAGATTCAGAAGGGACGATCCAAGGATCATCATAAATAATGGTGTCTGATGTAATCATATGAATTGTTGCAAATGAAGATGATGCGTTGATTGGAGGAAAAGGAAAATTTCCCAAGTAAACCGGCATCTTTAACTAATCCTACTCCAACATCCTTATATGGGATAGTCGTTTTACCAACATGCTGAATACTCTCCGAAGAGGCTGGGTCGGATGAAAAGTAAGCCAGCTGGTCTATTGTTACGATCTTTCCATTATGTGGAAAATTTATTACTCGAAAGACCGATGAAACGACCGCTGTCATAGCGTAAGACCAACTTTGACCCAAGAGAAGGTTGTAGTCTAGAGGGGCATCAACCACCTTCACATCTAGACTAACGGTTTTTCCTTCAACCCCTATAGGAAAATCCTGTAGAATGCTAAAAGGATGAAACCCACGGCCATCAAAGGCCTTTAGAATCGTCGGGGATTGATTTAGTGAAGGAGAACCAAGCGATCTCCAACACTGTATCGACATAAGACACGTTGAGGCTCCCTCATCAATTACAGTCCGATAAATAGGCGTGTTTTTTACTATCACTGGAATCTGGAAAGCCATTTGATGAGGCAAACGCGGTGTACTATTTTCTAGATCGAAAATTATTAGGTTCGGGTCCTGAACATCAACAGCTCCTATAGCCGACAAAAGTAATTTACGTTGTGCTGGGCATGATTGCAGCACTTCCAAAGACGACATTGCTGAGGGTGAAACAACTAAATCCTCAACAATGTTATAATTCTGAGCCGCTCTCGCATGTGGATTGAAAGCTGACTTTTGAAGTATACCCTTGGCGGGCGGTTTGATTACCAAGTCTGGATTAGGTTTCTCGATTTGTAGTGGATCGGAACCTGGAGCTGAGGTTGATGGATTAGAATGAGAAGATTCTGCTTCTTTACCATCAACAGGACTCTTACTACCATAATATTGCGATCGAGTTGCAATCCTAACATGGGACATCATCAGTATGGGTTCTTCATTGGCAGTCAAGGATGAACCTATCATCTTCCTGTCTTGAGCCGGAAAAGGATCCTTCAAAACAGCAGGAGTTTGGGAACCCCTGACAATCTTCGCAACCTCTGCACAATGAGGGTAGTCTCTTGTAAAATGTTCATCGTCACAAATGAGACAAGGATAACGAGGTTTGCGTTTTTCATCATTGGATTCCACCTTTTCAGGTTTCTCCTTTGAACTTTTGTCTGTTTTATTCTTCTTCTTTCCTTTCTTCTTCCCACCGGATTTTGATTTGGCTGTAGATGACTCTACAACGTGAATATCGGCGGAAATCTCTGCAGAAGAATCTCCTGTTGGGGAGTCAGGCAAGGTTATGATAGGGGAAGAATTCTTGGAATACTTCTTCTTACTTTTGGTGTTAACCGTACCAATCATACCATCAGTGGCATGAGATCCCGAAGGAGCTGCAGTGGTTTGATTTTGCTTGGGAAGATCGGGGATTTTTTTGTGTAACGTACCCGACTGAGTATAGACCAAGTCAAGGTACTATGCTTGAGCAATGACTTGCTCCTCAGTAACAACTCCGGCTTTAGCAACATCTTCAGTGATCTTTGGCAACAAATATTTTACAAACCACTCAGCCAAGATCTGATCTGGAATAAATACCTTCACTAAATGACGTCGACGTCTCCACTCATGAATATGATCTGAAATGTACGTGGATGTCGATTATTTTAGCGAAGTTAACAATTCCGTGCCATTGTCATATCGGACTGGCAACTGAAAATGAGTTAAAAACGAGGTAGCTAACTGACTAAAATTATAAAAAGTGCCTCGCGGTAACTCAATGTACCACTTGGCTGCGAGACCAATTAGAGTGCGCTGTAAAAGTCTAAGACGGATTGAATCATCTTTGATGGAGTTAGACGCACACCAGAGGTGGTAAGTCATCACATGGTTCGACGGGTCCTCTCTTGATTTACCTTCGAACTTGTGAATGTCACTGGGCAACTTATTCGGCATTGGCGGCCAAAACGGAAGATAATTAATGGGATCATTCATTAGGCGCGACAAGTCAGGTAAGTCCAAAGTTGCGATAAACGGTAACTGCCGATTAGGATCCCTAAAACTCTGGGTCATGAGACCAGCCCCAGGAGGAGGATATCGAGGATAAATAGGAATAGGAATCGCGTTCGGGATATTGTATCCTCTCGGAAAACTAGGATTAACCGGACCGTACTGGGGTTGTTGAGGTTGTTGATAAGTGTACCCAAGATATGGTTGATACTGATAAACTGGCTGCTAGACAGCAGGACTGAATTGGTACTATCCCTGGTATGGTTGATAGGTGAATTGTGGTTGACTCGTGACAACCGTACTTAAACCAGGTTGTCCTACAGGCATCTGAACTAAAGTTTGAATCGTAGATCTAGACGGTGGTAAAGATGTCTGAGGAGTAGATACAGGAACAGTAGAAACCGGAGTTGTCGATACTCCAGAAGTAGGTGGGGTAGATTGAACAGATGTTGCGGTAGTTGTAGCAGTCATTTGAGGTGGAGTACGAGGTGTACTAGGCCCAGGCTGAGAAACTACCGAAGGTACAGAAGTTTGAATGTTAGACTGGACTGGTTGCTGGGGTGTACCAGAAACTAGGGGTTGTCCAGTTTGAGATGACAACTGTACACTTGGTTGCAACACCTGTTGGGTTTGCGATGGATCCCACACTATATTCATTCCGGGGTACTGACCCATAACTGATTGAGAATATTGAGGACTATAACCGGGTTGAGGGTAGGATTGATAATTGAAAGGTACATTTCCCGTTCCTTGAACAAACGTTTGACCTTGGGGTGGTTGGAAACCTTGGTTCGAGTATTGACCTTGGGGTTGATACCCTTGAGGCACATACTGATACTGGGGTTGACCTTGAGGTATAAATTGATACTGGGGTTGACCTTGGGGTACATATTGAGTCTGGGGTTGACCTTGAGGAACGTACTGTCCCGTAGGTATGTACTGTCCTTGAGGTTGCCCCCCAGATGCAAATTGTGTACCTTGAGGTTGCCCCCTAGGCATTAATTGGGGCTGCCCCCCAGGCGGTAACTGGCCACCTTGAGGTTGAGGATTGGGAATAGAACCTGACATCATAAGAATGTCTTCTACGCTCAATAGTTTATTACCATTGCTTCCAGTTAATAACCCTTGCTCAATGGGTTGAGGAGATGCTCCCAAAAAAGTACCAGAAAGGGACTGATACCCAGAGGGAACAGATGGACCGCCGTACAAAAAAGATTCGGGCGATTGAGTAAATATGGACGACTGGCCTGACATATTTACGGGGGTATAAAAACCTCTAGGTGTTGAGTGATAAGGAGCACGAGGTGGTGAAAAACTTAACCCTGAGTTTTCTAAGTAATTAGTCAAAGAAAGATACCAAGAACTACTCCTAGGTGGACTGTAAAAAATTGATTCACGCTCCCTTAGTTCAATGACAGGTTGATTTTCAGGGATAGGGATGCCTACTTCTTCCTCTTCTGGAGCAAGTTCTTCAATAGAAATAAGTCCAGAAGGAAGATCTTGAGTGATTGCTCTTTCTACCCTAGGTGAACCAGGACCACTAAAAGTTGGAGAAACAAACCCCAATGTCAGAGTAGCAGCAAATTCACTTTCAGGCTTGGATGTTTCGGGTTCTTCACCTATATCACTAGTAGATGAAAAGCTACCAGCGATTTCGGAGACAGACACTGACTGTGGATTATATTCTGCTAATGGCGTTTGAAAATCAGGATGTACTATCAAAGAAGATACTCCTTCTTCCGGTGACCCAACTCTACTGTCTCTAGGAGTTACGAGGACTTTTAAGCCTTCAAGTTGGCTCGGTACTTCCTCAGGAGGTTGGCCCCGAAGTCTACGGGACTTCCTCAGTAACTCAGCCACGTTTATAATCTCAGGAGACTGGCCCCGAAGTCTACGGGACTGTCTTGGTAATTCAGCTACAGTTAAAGACTTTTAACTACTTCACACGCAAACAAATAAAAATCTCAATGAAAAGCACCTAAGGTCTCTAAAGAACCAAACAAATTTCAATCACACGCCTAAAGAATCTAGGTACTATCACCCTTAGAATGGGATAGGGTCATTCCGTATTGGATACTTTTCCCAACAACAAATTGGCGACTCCACTGGGGATCGTATCTTGTTGGTTGTTTGTGTTTTTTCTATTCATTTCATAAACACAGGGAGTACCGAATCGAACTGCATTTGGAGCTTTCAAATGCAAAGTAGAGGGCAGCTACTCTAGCTCAGTTTCTGGGCATGTTTATGATTTGAAGAGCTGATCCACAAGGACTCTAAATAGCTCTTAGTGATAGCTTTTCATCCTCCTTTTCATCCCTTAGTGTGTACTTGATTGATAGCTTCTGATTTGGCCAAAAACTGTGAATTTTTGAGCAATCTGTAACCCGGAAACTGAGAAAAACGAAAGTTTAACTCTTCATTGCAGACACTGTGAAGGCAGTCTGCATTTCAGCGCAGATCCCGAAGGGGCTACCTGCGCTGAATGTCAAACTGACAGTGTACCACCTGCGCTGAACCAGTTTTGCCTAGTGCTACTGGGGTTCCCTGCTGTTTATTGCCCTGTTTTCATCCTTGTTTTTGCAGCCTGTTATCAGTCAATGTACCTATCTGAAACCAACTTTCCTTGCCACTATTCCGCCTCGGTTGTATAAAGAAACTGTGTTTGTTCTTTGTGTATTTCTTGTATCATTTGCAGTTTCCCATAACGAAAGTGAACTAGTCTTGCTGTGGCCTCTTAGATCTAGACCTGTGATAAAGTGTCGTTTTGATCTTAAGAGTTAGCTTGTTTGTTGTTCATAGCTGATTGAGCTTTTGCTTTCGTCATATGGTTTGAATTTATATATTTCTAGTGTCGAAACAAGTAAATCTTAAGGTGTCTTTTGATTTTGGACAAGCTTGTTTGCTTTCACTTGAAATCGAATTCAAAGTTATACAACAGCTTTCTTTTTGTATTACATCAACATTAAGAAAGAGAAAAGAAATACTTGCATTGTGCATGTGCATTTTGACAGTTTGCATGTTGATTTAGGAAAAAGTGCATTAGTGTGTGCTCTATGATCTGTGTAAAAAGATGATGTCTTTCTTTTCCCTCAGTAGTTAAGATTTTCAAAGTTGAAAGATTGAAAAGCTTGCTTATCATCTTAGACTGCATTTAGGAGTGTTACTATACATCTCGTGGTGATCCATAAAGGCAAACTGCTAAACAAGATCAACCTTAAAATAAATTGAATTTACATAACAACGCATTGAAACATAACGCAAACACATAGAGGTCTAAGCTAGAGACGTGTTCCGGCGTCATTAAACGTGATATCTTAGCGTTGAGTGGTTGGGTGATTCCTCCACGGTGAAGCGATAAGTATCAATACGGACTTGTGCTCCCACATACCGTCGCGTATATATTGGGAGACCCCTATAGGAACAAAGCCTTTATCCATAGGAAGCCGTGTCAGCCGCCCTACTGATCGCAATGCAGTGAACACAGCATTCACGAAGATCGACCACTCGTACCGTAAAACGTATTCTGTGGTTTTGCGAAAAGTTTGGCACACCCTCTGCCTAGAACTCCAGAGTAGTTTCTTTTGGCCTTTTTCAAACTCTATAATTGAAAAAGTCCATCCGAGCATTTGTCACTTCGGGCTCGTTAAAACATCGAAGGAGACTAGAGTCATCTTTAGCTTTTTCTCGACTCTTAAAAAGTGAAAAAGCAAGTTGTGTCTAAAGCGTCGTTATAAAATTTATTTTAAACGGAACATAATCACCTCCTATTCCTGCGTTGATCTGTAGGTTGAGAACATGGAACGCACCAACCAAGGAATTCCACGTGATGGAAATCCTAGTCCTTTCTCCTCTTGGGGAGAAGTTGGTGCGCCCCACATGGCCACATTGTCGCTTCCAGGACTGACAATTGGCCTGCCAATTTGGCTATTCTCAACCAGTGTAGTTCAGAACACCATGGTTCCTGAACAGTCGAGTCAACAGTTAGATGAGTCTAGAGCTGCCCACCAACTTTCTACTTCCTATAACTCTTCCTCCAATCCTTCATCTTCGCAAGGTAGAGCCGGCAAAAGCCAAGCTCCCATGGAGAAGAAGGAGAAGAAGAAGAGAGAGAAGAAGAAGAAGGAGCCTAAGGCGACTGGGGGCAAGCAAAAGACATCTGACAAAAATCCACACACAGCACAGACCGGGCCTAAATCGCCATGTGTCATATGTAGAGGAGACCACTTCCATAGAGATTGTCCCTGTATTCCCCGGATACTAAGGGACTGGTCCCCTCGTTTGCACAATTCGGGAGCATCAACCTCTGATAGCCATGTTGAATGCTTACCGTCAACCAGCGAAAGTGAAGGTTCAAGACAAAGAGGAGGAGCAAGATCCCCCTGCAGACTGTGTGAAGGTGATCACGCCATCCACCGTTGTCCCTTCTTAGACGAAGCGAAGAGAGTTTTGGAAGATCGCGCGGTTTCACCGTTGAGACTTCCTCCTGGATACGTTTCACCGTTGAGACTTCCTCCTGGATACAAAAAACACTTGCCAAGTCCTTCGTTGGTTGAAAATACAGCTGGCCCGCTCAAGTGGTCGGCTGAAGCATCAGTCATTGAAAATGAACCTTCTGAATCCAGACCGGATGAAATCCAAAGGTCGAAATGGCAGTTGACCCGGTTCTCCCTTCAGAGGTTTCATCCTCAAATGACACCGTCACTGAAGATTCATCTTCAAATGACACCCTCACTGAAGAGAATAAGGATGACACCATCCAGATTCTTTTCATCAACACCGACTCTGATGAGCATCAGGGCAATGCGCCCATTCCTTTATCGCAGGAAGGAACATCGTCAGGGTCATATCCGGCCGTGTATTCAGTCCCATCACCAAGCAACCTGGTTGTGTCCTTTGATTGGAACCAACTAGGCAGACCCCGGTTGCCAGCCAGTATACCATTCAGAATCATAGTCCAAATTTATAGAATGGTAATGGCTGGCACTATCATTGATGAAGGGGCATCTGTGAGTATCCTTTCCTCTATTGCTTGGAAAGCACTGGGTTCCCCGGCGCTTTTTCCTGAGATAAGAAATCTCTCGGGCTTTGATAAAGGAACCAGTCGACCATTAGGGATCCTCCCCAATGTGCCTGTTACATTGAAAGGGAAGACCATTCAAATGAACGTGATGGTCGTTCAAGGACCTTTGGATTATAACCTACTCCTTGGACGAGACTATATATATTGCATGGGAGCTATAGTCTCCTCACTCTTTAGAGTAATGTGTTTTCCACACGAAGGAAGGATGGTCAAGCTCGTAGACCAACTTTCATTTCCAGGATCACGCATCACAAATAGTCACATACCAACCCTGAATGGTCTATTCAATCAAGAAATGTCTCCACCCCCAGTCCTCCTTCCCGATGAGTGCGAGTGATTCGGAAAGATGGGACTGGAACCCAGGGGGCATGCATCCTGGTCTGCTTCGGGCAGAGAAAACCTTGGGTATAAGGTAGAATTTCCGCGAAAGAGTATGACTAGTCCGTACCCCGTCCATGGATGGAAGAGGGGTTGTTCTGGAATAGGATTCTTTTGTCAAGGTTACGTGTTTGGCAAAGGTCATTCACCCTTGTCTATTCGGTAGACATTGCCGAGGAAGTGTTTTTGTTTGATGGTGTTAACGAAACAATCTTTGGGTAACCAGAAAGAGGTAAGCCTCACCCTTTAAAACAAATGTTTTATCGGATAAGTAGGGGCAGCCTTGAAATTGTACTTTATACCTGGGGGCATGCAAACCTTTTGGAGTGCAAGCTAAGATCGGTTATTTATCTGTTTTTGGGATTAGCTGTTTCCGAACTTGCATAAAAAAAGGATGAGAGGGAGCATAGCTTATGTAAGGCGCGAGCTCTATAAAAAATGGGATCTTACAGGAGACATTTCTTATCTTATGACTGGTATATCGAGCAGTTTTACCACGGAATTTATGCTCGTTAAAAAATAGAAAAGCGAGATCCGAGCAGTTTTAGTACATAGTTCATGCTCGTTAAAAAATAAACATAAGATTGAGCAGTGTTTTGGCGCATTCAAGCTCGTTAAATAAAAAATGAACCTATCCCGGTAAATAACCATTGTGATCGTAAATTTATTAGCCATAAAAAGCCTTGGTCGTGTTTGCACCTGCCACCTCCATTCCATTTGGCCGATCGTTCACCTCCATATGATTGTTTACCCATTTTGAGGAATAGCTGCGAAGAGTGATTTCACCTAGCCATCCTTGTGACACTGCCGTGATTGGAAAATTCCAACCTGTACCTGGAATCTGCTGCTATCCCTGTTTATCACTCGTTCCTCAAAAGACGAGTCTTCTTTGAGCTCTTTTCATCTGACTCGTAAAATATGAAAAGTTTGCCGAGTTTTGGCCTTCCAGCTCGTTAAAATGACCGGAAGAGCTATCCCTCCTCTAGATTTTAATCTTTTTGGACCTGAGGGATTATTGCACAAAAAGGTCGAGCGCTTGTTTTATTCGGCTCGTTAAAGTTATTAAAAACTCATCCCTTTTGTATTGTTTTATACTTTTTCGGACTTAAGGGATTAGATGACGAAAAAGGAATTTTGGAGTTAACTTTCTGTACCTTTTCAGACTCTCTAAAAATGAAAAGGACCGAGTTTTCCTTGTCGTTAGACTCGTTAAAATGATTAAATAGCGACAAACTTGTCTTTAGACGAGAACGAGTTTCCCTATCGCTAGGCTCGTTAAAACATAGCGATGGGCTTGCCCGAAGGGTAGGTTATAGAACAAGCATATGTTATCCTCCTCAAGCTTGACAAAAATAAAGAGGTACTGGTCAGAAATGACTGGGGAAAAATTGGGAGAACCTCAAAGCTTTAATGGTAGCAAGTCGCTCTTGAACATGACACTTTTCCTCCGTATCACATCGGGTTGGGTTGTTTCATTCACCGGTCTCATCACCATGGCCTTTGCCAAACCATCCACATTTGGGGTAATGCTACCGATCCATCGCATCAGTGTCGTTATATGTTCAAGAGATGTTGTTCAGAAAGAGTCAACCGTGTCCCATCCACTGCCATACATTATCCTTCATCCATCCATGATCGCCACCCTGAATCATATGTCACAGATTGTTTTCACCTCCACTAAAATCATTAGCTCCGTTTCGTGTCACTGATGTGGGTTTCATTAAGGCCCTCCTTTGACGGATCGCTTCTTGTCGACTTCAGCTCATTATCCAAGAAGTTGATCTAGGAACACCCCCCTCAGTACTTTGAAACTTGCATGCCTCAATGGCAAGTTTCTCACTTCTGGTGACAGGTATACATCAATGACCTTCGACCGAAAGATTTTGCGTGGTGTTCGACGCCAATTCCTTTATTCACACCACGTGAATTGTACTGCAGTACCTTGAGGGTCATTATCATTATCGGTGATTCCTCTCGCGCTTGTTAACGGTTTACATCATTGACCGGTAATCAAGCGATGTCTTTCCATGTTCGACTTCAGCGCAATTCTCACATGGATCGACTTGTACTTAGAGTGAAGATCGAACGAGTTTGAAGACCCCAGATCTAGTTTCATCCATCCGGGCTGCGATATATATTCAGGAAATATAAAAACATTTGACATGTACATCATTGTAGCAGATGATCATCCTACTCAAAGGATGATAATTTCAGCAGAGAATTATCTGTCTATCATCAGACGATCGTCTGTTCTATGTACCAAAATGAATTTATAAAGCTGAGCATGGGAATGCCCGCCTCAGCTAGATCATGAAAGCAGAATGAAAAATAATGTATTGTATTGTATTTTATTACAGGTCACCTCTCAGCGATTGAATGAACTTCAGATCCTCCTGATGAAGCATTTCACCCGATAAACGACCTCATACTTTAGGGGGCAACTGTTATAGACATTTTTGTGCCTTACAACATGAAGCATGAAATGTCCATAATCTAAGGGATCCAAAGTCCCTAAACATGTTGTTCCTACCCCTAGAGGAACAAGGTTAGCAAACCACAGCACTAAATATCAGTTCTCCACCTGAAAACACTCAAAGACAAGCTAATTCTGGATCATGTCAACTGCTCCACTGAGCATCTGCGCTGAATGTCAACTGCTCCACTGTGTACCTGCACTGAATGTCAACTGCAAAGAAGGCTACCTGCGCTGGGCGAGTTTGGCCAAGTGGCACAGTCATTCCTCAAGGTGTCAATGCCCAGGAAGCTTCCAAAATGACACTTGGATCAGAGAATTCGACTGGTGATGAGTAAGAGGGTCTAGATCTCCAAGTGGAAGCAAGAACCTCCAAGTGGACTCAAGAACTGAAGAATAACTGAAGTGGGAGAGGACACTAGTCAGCTTCATGCCAGCCTCAAGCTGACTCATCCTTTCTCCAAAACTCCTATATATAGAGCTCTCTCATGAGGTCTAGGGGGGCTGGAATCTTGTGAATGTAAGGAAGTGCTGTTGGTCTGAGTATAGAACTATTGGGTGATTTGCTTGAAGGAGGTGAAGAGGAGATTTCTTTCTGCTGGGAGGTGATGCTGGATTGGGCCTTTTATGGTTGTATCACTTCCTGAACTTTACTTCTTCTATTAATAAAGCATTTGAGGTTCTTCTATATGCATGTGTCTCAATGGTGTATTGTTATGCTTGTATATTTGATTTATTCTAATCCTTGAATCAATTATGAATGTATGCTTCTTGTAGTTTCCCTCTCTTGCCATTTTGCAGGATCTTGGTGTAGTTGGACCAGTGAAAGAGCAAGGAGCTGGGAGCAAGCAGCAAGGAGAGAAGATTGGATCAATCATTAGCGGAAGACATCGGTTAGTGGATCTCTTTCTCTCCTCTTGTACATCTCATAAAGAAGTAATCTTAAATAGCTTTGCTTTGATTGTTGCTGAGGTACTATCACCCTTAGAGTGGGATAGGGTCATTCCGTATTGGATACTTTTCCCAACAACAACAGTTACCCCGGCAACCTGCTTAATGAATAGACTGGCACAAGTTCCTCCACTTAACCGTCTCGAGTGAAGTGAACCCCCCAGAAAATCCAAGTGAGTCTAGCCGACGTCTGGTCCAGGTACAGTGGGATCTTCCCACCACTGTCACCTCAGGAAGAGTCCTAAAGAATATGGCCACTAAGGTTACCAACTGAGACAAATACACCTAGGGGAACAGTCTACGATCTGATACGCATGCAAGGGCAGAGTAGCAAGCTCAATCCCCTTGAAGGCTCCTTGACATAATCCAAGGTTTACCAAAAAGTGACCCCAGGCTCCTCGACAATGGTTAATCTGAGGTTTACCGTTTTTAATACGTGAATATCTGGCGTCGTTCCCAATGAGGAAGGATTGATTCCCACACTGGTTCGGACACGATCTCGTGCTTCTCCTTTAAGAGGAGCTTTCCTAGAGCATAAATGCAACAATTGGATTTCTTCCCTACCACAAGATACAACTACTTGTTTGTTTTTATTGTCTTGGAGAGTTAATTACTCTCCTACCCCATGACACTAGCCTAAGCTAAGTTGGTGTATCAGAGCCCTAGAAATAAAAATGTTACTAGGTGAATTTTACTTTAAGCGTTAATTTTAGTGGTTTTTGTTTAAGTCCAAAGGTGCGGAGATGAAACTCGTGGTATGAAGACTCGACTCAAAATCACTAAAAATGCACCTAAGATGATCTAAACAATCTTTTTCTCTTCGATGAACTTCTAAACTAAGAAAGAGTTTGAGAATGCAAATACTTTGTAAGCACAAATCTTTCTCAATTAAACAAATTAAAAGAAGAGCTTTTCTTTTCCAAAGCACTCAAAACGAGAAAACTAATTATTTCACACAAAAATTTCCCTTTTCGTTTCAAAGCACTCAAACACTACAAAAAACAAACTTTTCCAAAAGAGATTTTTTTTATATTTTGTAAATAAAAAACTCAAAACTAATGAAAATGACTAACTTTGAGAGCTACAAACTATAAAAACCTATTTGAAGTCAAAGCCTACTAAAAGTCTTTTTAAGGATGTTTTACTCAGCTAGATGCAAGCTAAGGACTAATTTATGCAGAATCACAAATCAGTCAAGAACAACCAATTTCGTTTTCTTTTTGAAAATGAAAATCTAAACTCTCAAACACAAGCTTTTCGAAGTTTTGTAAAGAGAAAACTCAAAGCGGATTCCTCAAACAAGGGGAGATTTCATTAATGGTCAGACTCATAAGAAAGATGGTAGAAACGAAGGTGATCTGAAGTCCCTACAACCTCTAAGCTCAGAGCCACTACACAACCAAAATGAAAAACAAACCCAACAAGCAAAACTCCTAGGAATTTCACCTAAAACCCTAACACTAACGAAATCAATCCAAGGAAAGTTTTTGATAGGGTACACGCAGGTCTGGGCAATGGCTAAAACTTATAAACAAATTCTAAACTGATAAAAAAGAGAAAAATTTAAAATTTCTCAAAATTTTGACAGGGTACGCAGGCATCCTATTTACACAGGTGCGTTCACGCTATGTGCACAAAGCAAAAGCGTGTACAGGTACGCACTATGCTTAACTCGGAAGGTGCGTACTTCTCCCAAAACTATGAAAAATAAAAACTAACTCAAAATTAACTAAATCCACCCAATCCCACAATCATCAAGCCAAAAACAGAAACAAAAAATACAGTTTCTTAGGTCAAAGTAAAAACAAGGAAAACAATCAAGTCCCCAGTGGAGTCGCCATTCTGTCACACGGAATAAGTCGATCTTGCGGACAAGATAGACTTTCCTAGAATCTAAAGAAGACCTAATGACAAGCAAACCAACCAGACACTATCTTTCTCTAAATATGCTTTTATAAACAATAGCAAACAAGTGTTTTTAGGGCCTACCTTAGGTCCAACGCAAGCTTGTGGATTCCCTCGCTCCTTTGATCCAAATGAGCTCCTTTTCGCGAATCTGCAAACACAAACAAGGCAAACAAATTAAATAGCACCTGAAAAGCCAATTGCATAAAACATATTTAACATGAAAGTCAAGGAGTCCATGAAACAAATAACGTAAGATACTTGTTGAGAAAAATGAGTTTGATTATATTAATTCAAAAGAAGAAGAACTTTACAACCTTTGCCTTGACGCTGTACAAGCTCCTCCCAGGGTCCAGCAAGAAGTCTCCTCTACTTTGACAAGTTTCACTCACTCCCCAATGAAGCCAAAAAGATGTGTGATCTCTCCTCTTAAGCTCAACTAGGAAGTCTTGATTTCACCAGCATTTACCCTAAAAATGTTCAGCTTCTAACCTCCCTAGCAACCAGCCCAATGCTTTTATTTATAGTGCAATGGAGGGAGGTTACTAGGTCCTCCTTCAAAGGGATAAATCCCTCCTTCAAAGGGATAGCTCCTCTCATCAAGGGATTAGCTCCTTCTCTTTTGGGATGCATGAACCACCTCAGAGCAAACAATCCACGTCAAAATTCCTTCTAGAAACCTCTAGAATTAACCCAAAGTGAGTTTTTTAGGATAAAACTTGCGCCTTTTGACTTTCACAGGGGTCTGCACCTACACCGTTAGGGACAGAGTGGGCAGGTCCGCAGCTTTTGTACACAGAAGGTGTGGGACCACAGGTGACCATGAGAGAAAGTGTGGAACCAGAGTTACATTGATTTTTAATGTCTTTCTCTCATTTCCAAAGAGCTGAGGTCTGAGACTTGCTTAGGAGGTCAGTACAAGTGATGATAGACCCATACTGACTGCAAATAATCATGGTGACGATATTTTTGTGTAACATGAATCCTCTGTTGGATGGACTGAGGGGTAACTGCAATTTTTTTTTCACATGTGGGGGCTATAATGGCTCTCTAATTTGGTATGTAATCAGCTTTGCATTTGAGGATGAATTTAGGAAAATAATGTGCTTGGGCAAACATGTAGAGGGGCATATTTGATTCGTAGAGGTTGATTTCATCACTTTGGTTAAGATGAAGATATTTGAGCCAATTGTGCAACTCAAAAAAATAGAATTCACACTTTGGTTATGAGATCTTATATTCTTGGTCAACTAGGGGAAGGTGATCCAGGTCAATGGGTGGAGGGATCATGGGGTTTTCAGCACTGGTGGCAGTCTGACTTTTGGGAGCCATAACAAGAAATGTGAGGAACAGATAGATAAGAGAATTTAGGGAATTGACCAGAAAAAACTTGAAAACCAAAGGTTACTTGTTATGAATATGATAATTTGGCTGATGGTAATCCTTTGCTAATATCCAGTCGGACAAATGGGTGAATTGTTAAGTTTAACACCTGCAAAGTTCAGAGATAGCGAAGGGAAAAAATGTGGGAAACTATGAGAATGTGTCCGTCGCAGGTGCGAGGACGTTAGAGAGATTAACGGTAATTTAAATGGGGGAATAAATTCCTAATGGTTATGGGATAGGGGGATAGGTGTCATGGAGGGAGTGGTAGAATAGGCGTGGGGAATGTTGGCGGGAAGGAATGGTGGTGAGGCGGTTTTTCAGGGGGAATGGGGTGTGAGTGGTATGCAATATGGTGGGGGGGGGTGCGAAAGAATGAGGGAGTGACATGGAGGCATGGGGCTAAACAGGGAAACCGCCTTTTCGGACCCCCCCCTCTACTGATAAAGATAGACGAGGCAGGGGGGGTGAAAGGCCCTGGGAGCTGTTGATTTGGTCACCGATGACAATCCATGGTTGGATGGAGCAAGGGATTTAACCAAATACAACAAAACGACTTTTTTTGTTTGTGAATTTACAATATAAACTCCAGACATTGGATAATGTTATATTTCGGGCTAAGCATAGGACAACTCAAAATATTAATTTTGTTTAATGTCCTCCTCTTTGATCTCCATTTACCTCTAATAATTTTGACTAACCAAGGGTGTATTTAGAGGAGCCAACCCTGGTTTTATTTTATTTCTTTTAAAAAGGGAAAATCATCTAATCTAACTGCAACCCAACCCTAGTACTTGATTGATCCATATTAAACTGGTTGATCAATTTATTCACCTAATCTACCGAACTATTTTTAGCCAAGATTACACAGTTTGGCTATTTATTCTCTAACTTAATTAGTAGAAATTGAAACTTGTTTGATCATGATTACACTGTATGACTCAAATAATGACTCAGGGTTGTGGCATTTTAAACAGGCTACACATAATAATAAATTTATTCTAGAAAATCGAAGCATTTATCTAGTATTGGCATTTGAATTTGCATCACTTTCAATTCTATTTTTTATGGGGTTCTTTTCATCCTTTTTTATTTTTTATTTTTCTATTCCCTTTTTTATATATACCCTCTTTTCATTTTTTATTTTTATTTATATATATATTTTTTGTTTCATTATATATATATATATATATATATATATATATATATATATATATATATATATATATATATATATATATATATATATATATATTGGAAATCATTTGCAATATACAATATTATTTACAATTAGGTATACTGAAAGAAAAAATTCAATCATCATTTGATCCTACCAATCATAGGACCCTAATAGTGGCTCTAGCTGGGGATGGCACTCTCCTTGTGAGGTGTCAAGAACGGTAGACTAGTAGCCTTGAATCCTCCTCTTCAATGTTTTAATACATCTAAATTTTTTGTTGTTGTTGTAGTTATGGTGGCAAACATGAATAAAATCTCAAGGTCTTCTCCATGGGCTCCAACTTTCAAACATGAGATACCCCAAACATAATAGTACAATGAAAATGGTATCTATAATGAATGTGATGAGAAGTGCTTTTATTCCTGAAAAACATAATGTTTCAACATCCTACCATTAACAAGTCCACCAGGTAGCTCTGTTCCATCCATGTCCTTCAAAAAAATGCATTATTTCCCCTGTAAGCATGGATTATGTAAGGTCACATCCATAAATGATCAAATTTTCCATGCTTGCCATTTTCTTCTCTTCTTGAATCCCATTTCAAAACATGGTTGCCTATCTGAAAACCATCGGCCTTAGTTCTTCTGTCATATATCTTCTTAATACTTTCCTGGACTAATTGAGTCCTATTATGAATTCCTTAGGTGGAGTAAACTTTCCTCATCTCTTTTCAAAAAAATAGTGATATCATTAAGATATATGACTATAAATCGACCCATTTCATCTGCAAAGGTAAAGTCCATTTATATTTGGAAAGTGGCACCGACATTCATCAAACCAAAAGGAATCTTCACATACATGAAAGTGCCCCAAGGTGTAGTAAATGTTGTCATTTCTTGGTCTTCAGGATGTACTAGGACTTGATTGTAACCGAAAAATCCATCTAAAAGAGAAATTCTACTAGATCCAACCACCTTCTTCAAAATGTGATCCATATTAGGAAAAGGGTAGTAATCCTTTTGGGAGGCTTTATTAAGATTTCAGAAATCAATACAAAGTCTAATTTCTCCAGTCTTTTTCCTAGTTGGAACTAAATTCGATACCCATTTAGAATATCTCAATGGCACTATGATGTTGGCATCATACATTATTTTGACCTATTTTTCAGTCAGAGGCATGAGCATTGGATTGATTCTCCTTATTTTCCACTTTAAAGGCTTGTGGTCTTCATTTAAGGGAATCTTATGCTGTATAATGGTGGTGTCATAGGATTTCAAATCTTCATAACTCCATGCAAACACATCTATGAACTCATTGAACAAGATTATGTACTTTTGCTTTTCTGGTGCAGCTATGGATTTGGATAATTTAGTCATCTTGGGTTCTTGTTCAGTTCCAATGTTACATTCTTCAACTTCAGCTCTAGTAGGTTCGATTTTAGTTTTTTGGCTACGTCACTAAATTCAAACAAATCCTCTAAGGGGGCTAATCCTCTAGGCAAAACATTGTCTTTCAATTGTAAAATTTCCGATTCTTCTTTTTCTTGATTTGTTTATTTCAACTCTAATTTAGTCACACTCTTATGTACACTATCTTGTAAGTCAACTACTGTGTCTATATTAGCACACTCAAACTCATATTTTAACTGTAAAAAGCATTCAATCTATGCATCGTTTCCAAAAAGTTACCAGTATCTAATATTGTCTGGTACAGTAGGTCTATTTTTCACCTCAACAGTGTATTGGTGACTAGGACGATATGGCATTTTACAGGTACTAACTGAAGTATAAAGATCATCAGCTAGGATTTTTTGACCTCTAGGGACCACATACAGACTATACTCAATAAAATATATAAGAAAATCCAAAACGACATTCCTATAGGCCCTCAACCTTGGGTGTTTAACAGAGTATTCCCCTTTAATTTGTTTTATTATTAGTTCAGAATCTCCATGAATTGAAATTCTCTTAGCACCTAGTTTCTTTAAACTCTGTAACCCTAAAAGTAAGGCTTCATACTCGGTTATGTTGTTAGTACATTGAAAATTTAGCTTATATGAATGTCATTCTAAGTGACGAGTTCATGAATTTGAAACCCATACGCCTACCCCTAATCCTTCTTTATTAACAACCCTATCAAAACTTAAATTCCATAAAGGTTCATCTTGTTTATCATGTTCTCTGATATCTGTTTGGCATTCCTTAGTCTGACACAACTCAGTTTCTACATTGGGAACCTGTTCATGTATATTTACATCATTATACAAAATAAGGGATAATTGTGAGGTTTATCCTGACTAGTAAACATAAATTTCATGAGTTTTTCCCTATATAGTCTCCTATTCTAACCAAACACTAGAATTGTAGCATAGATCATATTCATTTGGAGGGTTTCCTGGAGTTTAGCTCCCCATGAGAGAGACAATAACATGCCATATTTAGGAGGTATGTTAGCAACAACCATGTCCATTACCACACTCTTGGCTGGTATTTTCACTAAGTTGACACACAAATCCTTAATAAGCCACAAGAATTTTACTTTACTTGAGTCAAATGAATACATATCCTTGTATCGTCTAGTGATATTTAGTCCCAATTTTTCCATGATAACCTTAGGCATGAGATTGTGAGAGGCCCCTGAGTCAAGCATTACATTATGTAAAATTATATAATGAATGTTTATGTTAATGTAAAAAGGAGGTACATCTCCATCTTGGAGTTTACCATCGATTTCAGGCCCAAATAATATTTTTGGTTGATCATCAAATACATTGGCTGTATCTGTATCTTCTCCTATACTTAAGGCTTTCATTACGTTAACATGTATGCAATTTTGTTCATAAGTTTTGTTAGAGGAATGGATATTTTAAGCTTTGTGAATTCATGTTCTATAATGAATGATGTTTGAGTTTTATTTAAATTCATGGAATCCTGTTTTCAACCAAGTCCTTTTGGGAAGAATCTCTTTGCTGGGTAGTAGAGGAATTGTCAGTTTGAGTTGTTTTGAATATAGTATCAGATGTTTTTTTTTTGTGTTGGAGACTCAACATTCTTTCTAGAAATAATTTCAAGGTTTTTCGTAGCAGGTGTATCAATTGCCTTTTTATTTGGAGTATCAAGTGTTTTCCTACTCCTTAGATTATATTACTTATGGACTTCCATAATTGAATTTTCAAAACCTTTCTTATATTCTTATGATTCCTCAGGATCTACTTCATCGTGAGATAGTAGAAAAAGGTCTTGTTCCTCTTGAGTAAGAAATGTAGAATCATTGTCATTTACTCCCATTAAGTTGATTTGAGTATCATTCATGTCTTTAGCTATTTCTCCCTCCTCATCTGTATAGTTCTCTTGAAAAGGAGGTCTCACCTACTGATCTGGACCCTTTT
Organism: Pinus tabuliformis; assembly: GCA_031772625.1. Classification (NCBI taxonomy): domain Eukaryota; kingdom Viridiplantae; phylum Streptophyta; class Pinopsida; order Pinales; family Pinaceae; genus Pinus; species Pinus tabuliformis. The sequence goes on from CM062817.1 coordinate 1,028,655,641, forward strand.
GTTCCTTTTGTTTGATCTGGGGTGGGTTTCTTCTAAAATTTGGATTTCTGATTTGGGGAACAATTTGGTTTTCTCTAGGAGGAGTCATATCGGTTATGCTTATCCTATCCATCATATTCTCCATGGTTCTAAGTAGTCTATCTATTTTATAATCAGATGGAGAAGAAGAGGAAGGTTCCTCTTTTATAGTAACACTTCTTTCAGTTTTTATTTTTTACTTTTGGCTAATAAATTAGCCTCGACTTTAAGGGCATTAGCTTGCATTTCCTCTAAGGTGGTAGGGTCTCTTTATCTTAGCGGATATGCCATATCCACATCAAATCCTTCAGGGAAATGTATAAGGGCCAATCCTGAGGGGGGTTTAATAGCAGGTGGAATTGCATTATAAACTTTATTAAACCTATCACAATATTCTTCCATAGTCTCATTAGGTCCTCTCTTTAGGTTTTTATATTCATTCAGAATTTGAAGAGGATTCTTTTTGGTTTCCCACCTGTTTAAGAAAGTCTAATGAAAGGCATCAAGATCAACTATACTAGCTGCTGTTAAATTTGTAAACCATTTTCTTACCTCTCCACCCAAACTCTGGGAAAAAAGTCTCATCTTTACATCATTTTCATCCACTTCCTGAAGATCAAAGAAATCATTCATTTTATCTATATGTATTTGTGCAGTGATAACACTAGTAGCATCAAATTGAGGAATTTTGGTTTGATAATCTTGGGGCATAGGATGCAATTTCTCAGGTAAGACCAAGGGAGAATAACGAGGAGCCATGTTGGGTTGAATAATGTGTGGTCTTACAGGAGGTATATATGTAGGAGTTATTGGAATAGGTTGGGTCACTATCTGTGATACTATTGGAGAAGTAGTGGAGATTATAAAAGGGGTGGGACTAATTGATGTAGGATGAACAGATTGGGAAGAAAGAGAAGATGCTGCAATAGTGAGGGAAAAAAGTTCAACAAATTTTTGAATATAGGCTTGATGTACAACTTGATCAAGTACCAATACAAGATCTTGTAACTTGTCAAAGTTTTGGAGGGTTCGCTGATCAAAATCTGGTTCAACAGATGGACCTACAAATTTATAGGGTTGGAGTGCATATTTATCAATTGCTATTTGATCAACAAAACTTTTAGATTTGGTCCTAAATAGACTATGTTCAAATGGTAAGTCAAACTGAATATCCTGTATGGTAACGAACTTTTCTGGAAGAGAATTTTCCCTAGAAAGGGGACTATTACTTCCTTGACTTTCAACTAAACTTCTTTTCCTTACTAACTTTTCAGGATCATCTAAAATTTTGGGAGGTTCTCGATCAAGATGAGATTTGGTGTAAATCATTTTTGGAGCTAGATCTTAGATGTGAAAGACACAAATTAATTATTTACACAATTTACAACCTCTAATCCTTTATTTCTAAAATTTGGATCATTACTTTTCCTTGAAATAAAGTTTTATGAACTAGGGAAGTTAATTTTGTAAAAATGAAATGAAGGATTATTCTTCCCCATTATGGTCACCATAATGTTAGCACTCTATAATTTTTGAGGTTGTGAAAGAAGCCACAAAGGTAACCACAAAACCACTTTGGAGCTTAGGATCTAGCCTTCCTAAACTCAGAGAGGGATCTCTCCGTCAGATTTAACTTTGTGGTATTTGTAATTTTAAGCTAGTTATGAGAGTTCAAAGTTTTATTTTAAAATTGGTTTGGTTGATTAAATGCCTGAAACTTCCATTGGGCTATGGAGTCTACAAACTTAATGTGGATCAGTCTCAGATTTTCAAAGGAGTTTCATAGGGCAAGGTAGCTGAACTGAATGGATATTTTAGATTTAAATGAAATGTAATGGAAGAATAGAAATAAGTTAAATTAAGAAAAAGAGTAGTTAAGAATTATTTAACTTAATATTAGAGGAAAACATTTAAATTATATACAACCATAATCATAGTGTATCTTTCAACAAATTCTGTTCATCAACTTTCTATAAAATAATTCAGATTTAAGAACACATAAGTATGAAAACAAAGAAATAATAACATAGACAATGAGAGAAGCACTTCAAAAAAAATTCCAACACATGAATCCTGTGAAGAATGTCCTTTTTATTACTGATCAACCCATCAAATGGAAAAAATACAATAGCTTTATGGAATGCAAAAATTAACCCTTATTACTTCAAAAAGAGAAGTATTTATAAGTTTATTTACAAAATATCATGTCAAACCTGATCAGGATGTATTTTAGGAATTTCTAAAACCAATTATCTATTTCTTACAAAATATAGGAAAATTAAAAATACTTATATTAGTGGCCCTAGCTTTGTGGAACTACTAAATATCTGGCCCTCGAATTTCTGCTGTGCTGTTGGTCTTGTGTTGGAGAAAAAAATCATCTTCTTACTCCAGTAACTTGTACAATTTATCCCAATGTTATTCACTAGGGATAGACATATTGAGTAACTTTATGTAGACCTCATCCACTTTAATATATTTTTCAAAAGTTGGATTGGAAATAAAGAGATGCTTGATTTCATACTGGATGTCTAAATCATATGCCAGTGCTTCTAAAAATGCTTTCCTTGTTATGCTACCTTTCACTCCTATAAACTTAGTACTGTATTTAGCAATGGTCATCAATTTCTGGCTATAATCTGGCCATGTGATGAGCTTTTCATTTATCACTAGTAAACTGGGAAGTCCCTTTTTGTAGAGGAATTCCAATTTGCTGAAGAACCTCTGTACACCTATGTCCAGAACTTGACATTTTTCTTCCAGCTGCCTAATTAAGTTTCTTTTAGTCAAAACCTTGTTACCTCTAGTATTGTCTTAATCCTGTCCTCAATCTCTAGTTCTTCTAGCTCCTGCTTGTTTTTGGAATTGAGAAACTTAATGAGCTCTGTAGCTTCACTTGGTTTATCACTCAATTACTCTTTGATATGTTCAATAACTTCACTATATTTCGCAATTAATTCCTTCTGCTCAAATATGATCTGTATAGATGGCCAAATTTATATCATGGATTCATTTATCCTTTTCCATATGTTCTCCTTAACTTGGGCTAGGGTATTACCCATGGAAATTTCCTTCTCTATCTATTACATTCTTGGGTAAGCCTCTAGGATTTCTACAACTATGTTAGGAGAGAATTTTCAAATCTAGTGTTCTATTCCTGTAGGACCTTTACATCCTCTCGCAAATTTTTTGATTTCTTCTCCTTGTATTGACATATTTTCCATTGATTGGGATAGTTTGATAGGATCATTTGTAGTTGAACTAGGGGGTGCTATAGAGGTGGATGCTCCTGCTGTTTTAGTTGATGTAGAAAGGCCTATTTGAAGTATTGATGCAAGAGGCACTACATCAAAAGGTACCAAAGTGAGTTGGTAATTCTCCTTTCTCCATGATGAGTTTGTCCATTTCTTCTTCCATTTCCTTTATCTGAGCATTCTGTTCCATGATGAGCATGCACATATTTTCTTTCTTACTTTCTACTTCTCCCATCTCCTTAGCTTGAGGATCTTCAGTAGTTGGCAGTTTTAATTATTTTATGAGAGAAGCAATGTAAACAATTTTTTTTTCTATGATTTATTCCACTACCTTAATGTTTCTTGGATCATACCCTGCTTTGATAACTAGATCTTCTAAGGATTTTATTCTATTATCCTTAGCCAAAGAAGAAATATTCTCAAGCTTTAGCTATGATTGAATGTTACTTAAAGATACCTGCAATTTGCAAGCAATTAGTGCAGTCTGTGTGAATTTGGAGTAAACCATCTCTCCATTTTGCTTATGCATTTCCATTTGGTCCAAATGATGGACATACTTTGCCTCAAACTCAAATGTGATTTTCTTGTAATCTACTGCTGATTGTGGATGGGGGACGTCTGCTTGCAAGAATGCCATATGCATTCTCCCATTTTCTGTGTCAAATGCTAACACGAGCCTATGCTAAGTGGTGGAAGTTTGCTTCCAAAACTGTGTGTAGGTTTTGTACTTGAGGGCTTAATTTCTTTGCTTGATCTCTTTGTACTTTTCAAAATTATTTAATTCTTTCTACTTTTGGACAATTTCTTATGTTGGAGTGTTTCCTGGATTGTCCTGTGAAAATGATGAAGTTGGGGACCCCGTAGATATATCCTTTGAATGTGCTTGAAATAGTAGACCTTTCAGAACTATTGGAGATGGTCCTTGTTCTTCTTCTTTTTCTGCAAACCATGTTGTAGGATTCTTCCTGGCTTTCTTTGTGTAAATCTTGAAATCCTTGGCTGAGACCTCTGTGACTAAAGGTGAGTCCTCTTCTCTTGGTATTTTCTCTATCTTTTCCCGAGGAACAGGAGTATGTGAAGTGGTCATCTGCACAAGCTGCTCCTCTACCTCTTGTAAAGTGTTTTCTTCCCATTGATCTTGGTTCATATATTTTTCAATTTTTGGTGTCTGAGTATGCACATATGGTGTAGTCTTCTTCTCCATCCTAAGATTTGAAATTATTTTAAATGGGTCATATGACCAGGTAAGATTAGGGGAAATTTCATGTGCTTCTTGCCCAATTGTCTTGTTATTACAAATAAAAGGCCCCACCTGTGTTTTTATCCTAAATTGTGATTTTTTCTTTGCTGCCAAAAAATGGATTTCATCAGAATTAATCATCTGCTTGATGTATTCCAAGGAAAAGATCCTCATGGGAAGTTATCTGGGTAGCTTATAGGGTGGAAATTCACACCCATATACTCTGATTTCGGTGTAATCCTGGTACAAGTACCAGTTACCTGTCTTTGCTTGCTCACTGAGGTGTAAGATCTTATGGATTTCTTGACTAACCTTGGGTTCTGCCTGACTGGTCAATAAACAAGTCGCTGGATGCACAAAATGATCTATGAAGTCCTTGAAAGCATACTCCTATGAATTTCTTCTTAAAATAGAGGTCCAAAATATAATTGGTTGTGGCTTCCCTTGCTCATTTAGTTTCTGCACTGCAAATGGGAATTTATTTGCTTGAAAAAATAATAATAGGTACATTATAACAGAAGCATATATGAACATTCCTTTAGTTTGGAGTTTAAGGAATTGTTCATGGATCCTATCAACAAGAAATTGGCTGAAATCAAACAAAAATGAGAGGGATTATCTTCAGTGGAAAATATTGACAGAAAACCTAAGATGGGTTCATCTACCCATTCATTAGAATAGTAACCTAATAAATAGGAGAGCATTGATATGATTTGTTTGGCTCTTTCTGGAAACATTGAAGAGGGATAGGGAAGGTTTTTCTTGGGTAACTATGTATCTTTAGGATGGAAAATCTCAAAAATTCTAGCCCTTTGGGAAAAATATATTTTTTGGTATAATTCATTTAGGGCTTCTATTGAAAAAGGGGCATAGGCACTATTTTGAGGATTGTGCATCATCTGTTGGATGGACTAAGGGGTAATTGCAAAAAAAAATTCACTTGTGGGGACTATAATGGCTCTCTGATTTGGTATGTAGTTAGCTATGTGTTGAGAATGCAACAAGATGATGGAGCTTAGTGGAAAGAAGTCGCCTTCACTAAGTGGGCCCGCAGGCTATTTTTGGCGCAAAGTCTATTTTTAGACATATGGATCATGGTCTATGAGTTTCAGGATGCTATTTGTGGATGATTGGTCATGTTGGTAAAAATAGATTGACTTCTATTTTTAGACATATGGGCGGTTTCTATTTTTAGACTGCCAGGCTAAAAATAGAACAGTCGAATATTATTGTCTCATAATAATATTTGGACTATAAACATTATCTTATCCTCTTGGAGCACTTCAGTTTGAGCTACAGATGTGGCACATGCAACTGTCAGAAGGAAATACACATTCTTTGTGGGTCAGTTGAGCTATTGCATGCAGGACTTCAGTTAGAACTCATGTGGTTGAGTTTGGTGGAGTTGATTGTGGAGTTGATGGAGTTGTGTTCAGTTTGACTTGGTTAAAGTAGTTGTATTTTAGTCTGACTAAAGAATACACTAGTGATGAGTTGTGTGAATTAATTAATTCACTAATTATTAACTCATAAAGCAACTGAAGAATACATCAGTTAACTCAGTGCATGTACAGTTCAGTGGAGACAGGTGTTAGAGGTTGAGATTGCTATCAGTTGTGACTATAGATGTGACTATAGTTGTGCATGAGATTTGCACATGCATGGATGGAGATTGCCCATGAGGCTTGCGTAGTATACCAAGGGAATTCGTTTTTACAGAGTGGATGATTTCTCTTGTAGATTGCGCAGTGGAGGCAGGCAAAGCAGTGGAGGAGATTTGAGCTGTGATTGATCAGATCTGAGCTAGTTTTGTGTGTAACAGGTGGAGATAGTACTGAGTACTTGTGAGGAGTATTGTACTATGTATTGTTACATGTTCTCTATCATTATAATATAAATATAGTGTGGGGTTTTCAGCTGTATGCTTTCCCTGGGTTACATATTGTGTTAATGTGTGCATGCGATTGGTGTTTCATTGTTTTTGATGCTGCTAAATTGATGATCAACGTAGAGGAGATTATGTATTGTGCATGTATTCTGCAATAGTGTATAATCAGGATAATCTCTGTGAATAAGTGTTTATTATTCAAAATTTCTACATGGTATCAAAGCTGTTGATCATCAGATCTACTATTCAGAAAGTGTTTACATTTTATTTCTTCAGGCAGAGTCTGTAATCGGGCCAGGTAGCCTCTGGATTCATCCTTCCTTTGGAAGGTGAGATATCTGGTAAAAGCCCATACAGTCAATCTCTGTACGAGAAATACTTTGTTCTCACAAATCTTAGATCAGTGGCGGTTGAGTTTTGAGCTGGTGGAATTCAAATTTGCAGCAGTGTTTTCTTGGTGTCAACGTGGCAATGTCTTTCAACGGATTGCGATTGGAGTATGCTCTTGAGGGCAACTCGAACTATATTGCATGGAAGGACAGGATGGAGGCCGTGTTAGATGATAATGGGCTAAAGGAGTTCATAGAGGCTGAGGTCCCAAAGCCTACTGATGTTGCCGAAGCTGAGGTTTGGCAAAAGAAGACAACAAAGTGTCAAAGGATTCTGTTGGAGGGCGTGAAGGATCACATTGTGTCCAGCCTGCATGGAAAGGCTTCTCCATACTTGATGTGGAAAGTGTTGACAGATCTATTCCAAAGCAAGAGCGATCAGAGGAAGTTGGCGCTCAAGGATAAACTCAGAAACATTAAATGCAAGAAGGGAGACAGTATGCCCAAGTACCTCACGAAGTTCACTCAGTGCAGGGATGAGCTGGGAAGTGTGGGGGTGGCTGTCCATGATGAGGACTTGGTGAGCTTGGCTCTCCTTGGTATTCCGAAGAGTTGGCATTCCTATTAGGACTCTGTCAATGGTCGGGAGAAATTGCCAGGATGGGAGAGACTTTGGTCAGATCTTGTGCAGGAGGAGATTAGGCGGAATACCAGGGACGAATCTTCATCAAAGGGACCTGATGAAGAAAATTGTGCTTTGGCTGCCAAAGCAAAGAAGGGGAAGAGCAAGAAATATTCTCATTCCGGTGCGAAAGGCAAGAAGCAGGACATGTCCAAGGTGACGTGCTTTCACTGTCACCAGCATGGACACTATGCCACTAATTGTCCGCAGAAGAAGAAGAACAAGCAAGCTGCTGGATCTGCAGCAGGAGAGGCTCTAGCCTCGCAGTTTGAGATTGATTTTTCGTTGATCGCATGCTTGGTTTCAAGTGTGATGGGATCAGTGTGGTTCTTGGACAGTGGTGCGTCTTTTCACATGACAGGAGATCGAGATTTGTTTTCTGATCTGGAGGAGAAAGATCTTGGAATGCACATCGAGATGGGCGATGATGGTAGATACAGTGCGACCGATATCGGTACCATTTCCTTTGAGAGAGAGTCTGGTAAACCCTTCATATTGAAGGAAGTGATGCATGTTCCAGGATTGAAGAACAATCTTATCTCTGTGGTGATGTTAGAAGACAAGGGATATGATGTTGTTTTCAGCGAGGGAAAGGCTTTCCTGCGCAGCAAGACAACTGGAGAAACCTGGAAGATAGGGGTTCGAGTGAGGAACCTTTATCAGTTCCATGTAGATGGCTACGCAGCAATGGCATGCAAGGCAGAAGGATTGGTGAGTCGGGATGATGGCGAGCTGTGGCATAGGAGATTGGGTCACTTTCACCATGGAGACTTGAAGATACTGCAGCAGATCACTACTGGGCTTCCTAGAGGCACTCTTGTGCAGTCAGATTAGTGCAAGGGCTGTACTTTGGGAAAGTTTGTGAAAGCCACCTTTCACGAGAAGGATAGTCATGCCACGACGATCCTTGAGAGAATTCACACAGACGTGTGTGGACCTTTCTCAGTTGCTTTGACAGCAAAACACAGGTATTATGTGATCTTTGTTGATGATTTCTCTCGTAAGTGTTGGATCTTCTTCATGCAGAAGAAGAGCGAGACATATTCAAAGTTCTGTGAGTTCAAAGCACTGGTCAAGAAGGAGTCGGGGAAGAAGGTGAAGGCTCTTAGGAGCGATAATGGTGGTGAATACATCTTTGGCGAGTTCAAGGAATTTTGTAGTGCAGAAGGGATTCGAAGAGAGCTCATAGCTCCCCATAACCCACAACAGAATGAGGTTGCTGAGCGGAAGAACAGAACGATCATGGGTGCTGCACGAGCGATGTTGCATGATCAGAGCCTACCCATTCACTTGTGGGCGGAAGAATTCAATACTGTAGTATATGTGTAGAACCGTTGTCCTCACAGGATACTTGGCATGAGTACACCTGAGGAGGCTTATTCTGGTAAGAAGCCTGATCTTTCTCATTTGAGGATTTTTGGTGCTAACATTTACATGCATGTGACGAAGGATGCCAGGAAGAAGTTGGAGCTGAGTGTAGAGGTTGGGATATTTGTGGGGTACACTGATACGCCCCATAACTATCGTGTGTATTTGCCAGATAGTGGCAAGACTGTTGTGCGACGGGATATAAAATTTCAGGAGGAGAAAGTTTTCACTTGAGAGGGAGCTACACTTGCATGCATATGAGGAGCTATTAGTTCCTAAAGATGAGCTTCAGGACGTGGATAAACCACAGGACAAAGTCCATGGAGTGGAAGAGACCATTCATGCAGCGCCAACCATCAAAGGGTGAAAGCGCTTGACAGAAGCTGAGCGACTGGCTCAAGATGCGGAGAAGGTTGTAGGACCACCTACAGCTCAACGTAGACAGATAGTCACTTGATCGGTACACTGGATACATGGCTCTTGTGAGAAAATGTGTTGTGACTGAGCCATCCTCTTTCGAGGAAGCTATGGAGGATCTCGCATGGGTAGATGCCATGGTGGAAGAGTATGATTTGATTGTCAAAAACAGTGCATGGGAGATTGTCCCAAGACCGGAAGGGAAATCAGTGGTGGGTTCGAAATGGATCTACAAAGTTAAGCAGGAAGTTAACGGGAGTGTGGAGAAGTACAAGGCAATATTTGTTGCCCGAGGCTTTTCACAGATAGAGGGGATCGATTATGAGGAGACCTTTGCACCTGTCGCAAGGTATTCTTCCATACGGACGATTCTTGCTCTCTCAGCGCAGATGGGGTGGCACATTCATCAAATGGATGTGAAGATTGCGTTCCTCAAGGGGGTCATTGAGGAGGAGGTGTACATAGAACAGCCCGAAGGTTTCGAGATCTTCAGTAGCGAGTCGCATGTGTGCAGGCTCAAGAGAGTGCTGCATGGGTTGAAACAAGCACCACGTGCTTGGTACACACAGATAGGCAGTTATTTCACCGGACTTGGATTCTCCAAGAGTGAGGCGGATCCTAACCTATACCAGATTGTGGTGGAGGGTAAGTTGCTTATCATTGTACTTTACATAGATGATTTGATTCTAACAGGTGATGAGCTGTTGATACTTTCATGCAAGGATAATCTTGCTAAGGAGTTTGAGATGAAGGACTTGGGCCTCCTTCATTATTTCCTGGGATTGGAAATTTGGCAGCGCAGTGATGGACTATTTGTTTCTCAGGGTAAGTATGCTCGGGAGATACTGGAGAAGTTCAACATGCATGGCTGCAAGCCTGTTGATACTCCTCTTCTTAGAGGTTGGAGGAAGGAGGATGCCACTTCAGCAGAAGAAGTGGATGCCACTGTTTATCAACAGTTGGTGGGGACGCTTATGTATCTGGTCAATACACGACCCGATATATGTTATGCTGTTAACCAGCTTTCACAAGCTATGGTTAAGCCTACCAAGCTCTTCTGGAAGGCGGGCAAGCATGTATTGCGTTATTTGAGAGGCACATCGGGATATGGTTTGTGGTACAGATAGGAGGATGAGGTGAAGCTATGTGGCTTCACGGATGCAGATTGGGCAGGGAGCCCAACAGACAGAAAGAGCACATCAAGAGGGGTCTTCAATATCGGGTCGACAACAGTTTCTTGGTACAACAGGAAGCAGAGATCCGTGGCACTCAGTTCAGCAGAGGCTGAGTATATGGCAGCAAGTTTGGCTGCATGCGAGGCTATATGGATGAGGAAGATCCTGGTTGGGTTGTTCGGTTCTCACTTGGAGCCTATAGTGATTTACTGTGATAACCAGAGTTGCATTAAAATCTTGGATAATCCAGTATTTCATGATAGATCTAAGCACATTGACATCAAGTACCATCATATTAAAGATTGTGTGCAGCGGAGAGTCATGTTACTTTCATACATTCCAACGGAGGATCAGGATGCTGATATCTTGACGAAGGCGCTCACCAGGAGCAAATTTGAATACCACCGAGGCAGGATAGGGGTTGCTGATAATCCATATCTTGTTGAGAGGGAGTGTTGAGAATGCAATAAGATGATGGAGCTTAGTGGAAAGAAGTCGCCTTCACTAAGTGGGCCCGCAAGCTATTTTTGGCGCAAAGTATATTTTTAGACTATGTCTATTTTTAGACATATGGATCATGGTCTATGAGTTACAGGATGCTATTTGTGGATGATTGGTCATGTTGGTAAAAATAGATGGACTTCTATTTTTAGACATATGGGCAGGTTTCTATTTTTAGATTGCCAGGCTAAAAATAGAACAGTCGAATATTATTGTCTCATAATAATATTTGGACTATAAACATTATCTTATCCTCTTGGAGCACTTCAGTTTGAGCTAAATATTTGGCACATGCAGCTGTCAGAAGGAAATACGCTTTCTTTGTGGGTCAGTTGAGCTATTGCATGCAGGACTTCAGTTAGAACTCATGTGGTTGAGTTTGGTGGAGTTGATGGAGTTGTGTTCAGTTTGACTTGGTTAAACTAGTTGTATTTTAGTCTAACTAAAGAATATACTAGTGATGAGTTGTGTGAATTAATTATCAATTAATTCACTTTTTATTAACTCATAAAGCAACTGAAGAATACATCAGTTAACTCAGTGCATATACAGTTCAGTGGAGACATGTGTTAGAGGTTGAGATTGCTATCAGTTGTGACTATAGATGTGACTATAGTTGTGCATGAGATTTGCACATGCATGGATGAAGATTGCCCATTAGGCTTGTGTAGTATACCAAGGGAATTCGTTTTTAGAGAGTGGATGATTTCTCTTGCAGATTGCGCAGTGGAGGCAGGCAAAGCAGTGGAGGAGATTTGAGCTGTGATTGATCAGATCTGAGCTAGTTTTGTGTGTAACAAGTGGAGATAGTACTGAGTACTTGTGAGGAGTATTGTACTATGTATTGTTACATGTTCTCTATCATTATAATATATAGATAGTGTGGGGTTTTCAGCTGTATGCTTTCACCGGGTTACATACTGTGTTAATGTGTGCATGTGATTGATGTTTCATTATTTTTGATGCTGCTAAATTGATGATCAACGTAGAGGAGATTATGTATTGTGCATGTATTCTGCAATAGTGTATAATCATGATAATCTCTGTGAATAAGTGTTTATTATTCAAAATTTCTACACTATGCATTTGAGGATGAATTCACGAAAATAGTGTGCTTGGGGAAACATGTAGAGTGACAGATTTGATTCCTAGAGGCCGATTTCATCACTTTGGTTAAGATGAAGATCTTTAAGCCAATTGTGCAACTTGAAAAAATCGAATTCTCACTTAGCTTCTGAGATCTTATATTCTTGGTTGACTAGGGGAAGGTGGTATAGGTCAATGCGTGGAGGGATCATGGCGTTTTCAACACTAGTGGAAGTCTATCTTTTGGGAGCCATAACAAGAAATGTGAGGAACAAACAAATAATTGAATTTATGGAATTGGCTGGAAAAAACCTGAAAACCAAAGGTTACTTGTTATGACAATGATAATTTGGCCAATGGTAATCGTCCGCTCATATCCAGTCATACAAATGGGTGAATTGTGAATTTTAACACCTGCAGAGTTCAGAGACAACGAAGGGAAAAATATGGGAAACTTTAGTGTTTTTATGGTTGATAATGTGTCCATTGCAGGCGCGGGGACGTTAGAGATATTAACGGTAATTTAAGTGGGGGAATAAATTCTTAATGGTTAGGGGATAGGTGCACAGGTGTCATGGCAGGAGTGGTAGATTAGGCACAGGGAATGTTGGCGGGAAGGAATCGTGGTGAGGCGGATTTTGCCCGGGGGGGTGAGAAAGAACGAGCGAGTGACACGAAGGTGTGGGGCCGGATAGGGAAGCCGCCTTTTCTGACCCCCCCTCTGCTGATAAATGTAGATGATGAGGCGGGGGGGGGAGGTGTGAGCCATTGATCGGGTCACCGATGACAACCCATGGTTGGATGGAGCACGGGGTTTAACCAAATATGACAAAACAACTTTTGTCGTTTGCGACTTTACAATATAAACTCTTGACATTGGATAAACTTATATTTCAGGCTAAGCATAGGAAAACCTGAAAGATTAATTTTGTTTTTAATGTTCACCTCTTTGATCTCCATTTTCCTCTAGACTAGGTTAATTTTGACTAACCATAGGTGTATTTAGAGGGGCCGACCCTTGTTTTATTTTCTTTCTTTTAAAAAGGGAAACTCATCTAATCTAACTGCAACCCAAACCTAGTAATTGATTTATCTAGATTAAACTGTTGGATCAATTTATTCACCTAATATATCTTACTATTTTTAGCCAAGATTACACATTTTGGCTAATTTATTCTCTAACTTAATTAGCAGAAATTGAAACTTGTTTGATCATTATTACACTGTATGACCCAAACAATGACTCAGGGTTGTGGCATTTTAAACAAGATGCACACAATAATCATTTTATTCTAGAAAATCAAAGCATTTATCTAGTAGTGGCATTTGAATTTGCATCACTTTTAGTTAAAAAAATTTATGGGGTTCTTTTCATCCTTTTTTTTCTTTTTCTATTCCATTTTTTATATATAGCCTCTTTTATTTTTTAATTTATATATATATATATTTTCAGATACATATACATATACATATATATTTGGAAATCATTTGCAATATACAATATTATTTACAATTAGATATACTGAGAGAAAAAATTCAATCATTGTTTGATGCCATGAATCATAGGACCCTAACAAACATCAAGCATGTACACACCTTTGAACATGACAAATGAGAAAACATGAAGAAAGAATAATTTTTTGTTTTGCAACAGTGCTTGCTACATATGAATCCTCCAATGCATGAGAAATAGGATTGTGTGATTCTGGTGGAGGATGAAAAAACTGTGAATTGGATCAATTTTCAATGTCAACAGGAAAGTGATGAGGAGCTTGGGGAATTTCAACAGATTTATGATTCGAAGTGGAACTGACCTCAAGACTACGAGAACTTGAAATAACCATAAGCTCGGGCTGAAGTTCCTTGACAACTTGAGGAGTTTCCACTTCATCGGAAGATGGATCATCAAATACCAGTGGCTTATAAAGATCAACAATAGGTGAATCAAAATCGTGATCATATGAATGAGCGAAAAGATCACGACAACCACGATTAGAAAATTCAAGATGGACAACGAAATCCTCATGATTTGACGAATCATAGAGTGGGGGTGATGAAAAACAAAATTTTTCACCCTCTGAGTTTCCATAAACAAAATATGAGAGATCAAGTGGATGTGGGAAGAAATATTTTTCCTCTCCACAATCAAATGATAGACTGACATCCCACATGTTCTATGAATAATCAGAAGTGGAAATATCCAAAGATTGATTTTCACAAGAGGGAACAAAAATGGTAGAATCGTTGAAGATGTCAAGATAAAACAGATGAGGTGCAGATAGAATGAGGTCATCCTTCACTGCATTTTCTTGTTTAGACTCCCATACATACTCATAAAAAATGATAGCGTAGATTGGCTGTCCAACACCATCTCCATCCGCAACTTGATCCTCGTGAACATCACATGTGGAATTCGAAATGGATGAACACAACACACCAAAAAATGGAGGATAAAAGGAACCAAAGGATGGATGCTGATCAGGTGAGACGATGTGACAATCATTAGGCTTGCAGTCTAAATCTTTGCAGACATCCTGAGCAGGTGGGGTAGGAGAAGATGGTGATAGTTCAATAGGTAGATTCACAACTTCTACCACCTCATCCTATGGATCTAGAGATGTTTTATGAGAAGGGTATGGAGGGTCACTTGGGACAACAACCTCATCCTTTTCAAATGTAGAGGCTCCAACATGGAGGTATGTTGGAAGAGAGTTAGAAGTTTGTAACTTGTGCAGATTCTCAAAGATGTAAACAAGATATTGGAATATTCCTTCCAAAAATTTCCTATAAACTTATATTCTGGAAATTTAAAACAGTAATGAAGAAAACAATAATAAAAGTGCTTAAGTGATTCGTCAGGTGCTTTTTGGAATTTTAAAAAGTGCTTTACGGTCATAAAGAATGAAAGCACGACATAATTCTCTGAACATGTGCTCGAAAGAGTGTATAGAGGTTGCGGTAAATGTGTGACACCATTGCTTGACGTGCCCTTCGAACGTGAAAGAGAACAACACACATGTGATGTCATCCGAGGAGTCATCATTCCTGTCACAGAAGCCCAAAAAGGCATTTGCATGAATTAACATGGGTGTTCCATTTTTTCCATCAAATTTGTATCTTGACAAGCCATCTCTAACATCCACCGACACATTGAAATAAACAACGTGAGAAATTCAAAACAAAATTCAAGGGCTCAAATTTTCATCTGGCCCTCCTTCTAGCATCATAAATGTTGACAGTGCTAGACCCGCCAACATTCAGGGGATCTCCCTGGTAAGAAGTCCGATTGAGACCTCAGACTGTTTGGAGTAGGAGTCCCAACATTGGATGGTAATGTAGTGCCTTGATTGCGGTAGCACACAAAGATACGCATGATGACTTTGGGTGGAAGAAAGTGCGTGACCTTGCAGGGAGTCAAATGAGATGCATGGGGGTTCTAACACATGGACGGGAAAAGGAAGTGTGCCCCTTAGAAGCCTGTAATAATACACAGCTTGAAAGGAACACACGAGCAAAATGACATCACAGGCTAAGATGAGAAATATTCCAAATGTTAAAGTGATGGGTTAATCCAACAACACACATTCAACAAGATTCATACAATTGCATACAAAGTAGTTCATAAGAAAATGTGTAAGTTAAACAACATACATTGCTAAAGAAACTAGAATAGTCCAACTACAATAACAACATATGCATGAAAGCATGCTAGCTTTGTTATTATTATTATGAGTGACAATTCCATCCATACATACACCATTGACAGCTGCTAGCCCCAATAGTGGAACATTACAGTCAAGAACACTTGGCCCTCCAAAAAAGTATACTCACTCTACGCTGTGGAGAAGCCAAGGATCGTCATAATACTCCCAAGCCTTTTCTAAGTCTAAACCTAGCCAAAAGCTTGGCTCCCAAAATCCTCTTCTATGAGTTATGAGGTTCTATTTATATCCAAGGGTGGGGTGACTCTTGAAATTCCCCTTTGTGACTCTTTGACTACCCTCATGACTCTTCAAATTCTTTACAAATAACTCTTTACATTACATAGTGACTGTTCAAATTCCACTAATGACATTGAATTTCGCTTACAACATATTTACAAATAATATACATTTTCCACATGTACCCATGTGAGTCAAAATAGGCTAGATACAACTTAACAAGACAAAACACTACGACTCAGAATTTTGAGGAAATACCAACTTGGAAACCTCGACTTGATGCTTCTAGCTCACATATTAATGCCAATATTGGTACTGTGCAATGATGTTTGCAAACTGCTTGAGGGTGTCTTTCTGAGAGTGGACTCTTGCCTCGATAGCTTCTGGGTATATGGTCTTGGAAACTTTGTCCAACTCATATTGAAGCATGTGCATCATGGTTTTGATCATAACAGGAACAAAAATGTACTTCTGCATGTTTTGTGCGCTCAACCCCAAGCCATCGTTGGTGGCCTCTTGCCTTAGCGACTCCATGTGCCTATCGATCTCTAGGCGAACTTGGTTCTTGTGCTTAGCTTTACTGAGGGAATCGATTGACGAGATCCTGTTTGTTCTTACCATGAAATCCAAACTCTTATACAACCATGCATATGAAGCCTGTATGCTACTGACAAACAGGGTGCATTGCTCATAGTTCTGGATCAACATCCAAGCCTTTGCTTTGTCTAGCGATGCTTGCAGATTCATCATCTTTGGCAAGTAAAGAGAGGCCCATTTGTACTGCATTATACACTCTTGCACATGGGTGATGGTGAAATTTATGTCCCTGAGAGTTTGGAATAACCTTTTGCTCCATTGCTATAAGTCATGCAGATGGAAAACTGCCTTATGCACGGTGACAAATCTATCATAGAGCTTCCGCATGCTAGTCTCAAGTGTTGATACTTCAACAAATATCACTTTCCTCATCTCTACCATTGTGGAAACTACGATCTATTCTCTGGATTTTTTTTCCTCTTGCCAGACCGCCTGCAAGTTCTTTTCCATCTGTTCATTCTCGACTAACAAGAACTTGACATTTGTAGCTCGTGGCTCCTGCATAAGCCAAAGTGGCATAGGCCATGGAAATTGGATGCTTTGTGACACCTGACACTATCACCCTTTCCTTCATGAGAGCAGGTGACACATGTTCATCTAGGAAATGCTTTCTCTACGCCTGTACAATATTCTTCTGCGACTCATCAAAAGATAGATTGTACACATCCATCACCGGATCATCAGCAAGGAGAAAAACCAATCCTTGCTCGCTCGAGACTGGTTCTAACACTGGAGGTGGTGGAGACTGAGAGGTGACCTAGGGTGCTCTCATCATGAGGTTAATGTATTGATATTGCGGCTCCTGTCCTAACTCCATGTCCGTCACTTCAATCAGTTGCTCAATTTGTTGAGCAAGCTCCCAATCCCGCATCTACTCACCCTCTTCTTTAGCTATTGGTTGTTCTGACTCTTGTATGGCTGATTTTTTCTCTATCATCACGCCCTGCCTTTCTTATTCCTCCTGTTTCTACTTCTCTTCCCTCTCTCTCCTTCTCAACTCCTCCTCTTCCTCCAACTTCTTCTATGTTTCTTGCAACTTCCATTTTGTTTCCTCCAACCTTTGCTTCTCTTTCTTCCTTCGCTATGCTCTCTTTAGACATTGCTCCCTCCTTACCTCTGATTCCAAATCTAATTTCTTAGTGATAGGATCTTCTCTCATCTTGTATCTTTGCTCATCCTACGGGTTCATGACAATATTCATATTTCCCTTGTCCTACATCAGATTGTTGCTTATTGCTGCTATTATTGTTGCTTCCTGTGCTGTTGCCTGCAGAGCAACCTTCCATGTTGACCGGCTCATGGAGCTTGGAGTTATTGTAACATTATCTCCAAGGGTGCTCCTCATCCTAGTGGAATGTCCCGTGGATCCATGGATAATACAACTTCATATAATGGTTCTTGTAAATACTATGGGGATCATACAGATTGTAGTCTTTGGTGCCGAACTCGAACTTCACTATTTCCTTAGCTTCAACTTCTGCATCCTTGAAGCTCTTAATCTCGTACAATCCAATCTACAAAGGAAGGGAGGGCTAGGTGCCTTCTTCTTTCTGTGAAGTTCTAATGATAACCTTATTGAGAGGTGATATGAGACCTTTTTCATGATCAACTTGCCTGTGGCATACCTTGGTAGAACATGTAGAGGCTTCTATCTACCAAACATTATGATGAAGGTTCCACTGGGTGAGGCATACCAATCTGCAATGTCAAGTATTGCCTCCATCGCCTCTTGGGACATGCAAGGTGGATCCTACTCAAAGATAAACTTGTACAATGGGATGATGAAATGGTTAGTCAGCCTCGCCATAACTCCTTGGTAGTTGTAGTTGGAAATCAACTTGCAATAAATGTTGATGGCAATCTATTTTGGTGTCCATGTCTAACTCATGCCAGGAAACTGATGATGGGCAAAAATTGCATCAAGTAAATACGAGGAAACGTAGAATCTTGCTTGTCATCCTTGGGTAGATTCTGGACGTTAGTTGTTGTTGGGAAAAGTATCCAATACGGAATGACCCTATCCCACTCTAAGGGTGATAGTACCTCAGCAACAATCAAAGCAAAGCTATTTGAGATTACTTCTTTATGTGATGTAAGAGAGGGGAGAAAGAGATCCACTAACCGATGTCTTCCGCTAATGATTGATCCAATCTTCTCTCCTTGCTGCTTGCTCCCAGCTCCTTGCTCTTTCACTGGCCCAGCTACACCAAGATCCTGCAAAATGGCAAGAGAGGGAAACTACAAGAAGCATACATTCATAATTGATTCAAGGATTAGAATAAATCAAATATACAAGCATAACAATACACCATTGAGACACATGCATATAGAAGAACCTCAAATGCTTTATTAATAGAAGAAGTAAAGTTCAGGAAGTGATACAACCATAAAAGGCCCAATCCAGCATCACCTCCGAGCAGAAAGAAATCTCCTCTTCACCTCCTTCAAGCAAATCACCCAATAGTTCTATACTCAAACCAACAGCACTTCCTTACATTCACAAGATTCCAGCCTCCCTAGACCTCATGAGAGAGCTCTATATATAGGAGTTTTGGAGAAAGGATGAGTCAGCTTGAGGCTGGCATGAAGCTGACTAGTGTCCTCTCCCACTTCAGTTATTCTTCAGTTCTTGAGTCCACTTGGAGGTTCTTTCTTCCACTTGGAGATCTAGACCCTCTTACTCATCACCAGTCGAATTCTCTAATCCAAGTGTCATTTTGGAAGCTTCCTGGGCATTGACACCTTGAGGAATGACTGTGCCACTTGGCCAAACTCGCCCAGCGCAGGTAGCCTTCTTTGTAGTTGACATTCAGTGCAGGTACACAGTGGAGCAGTTGACATTCAGCGCAGATGCTCAGTGGAGCAGTTGACATGATCCAGAATTAGCTTGTTTTTGAGTGTTTTCAGGTGGAGAACTGATATTCAGTGCTGTGGTTTGCTGACCTTGTTCCTCTAGGGGTAGGAACAACATGTTTAGGGACTTTGGATCCCTTAGATTATGGACATTTCATGCTTCATGCTGTAAGGCACAAAAATGTCTATAACAGTTTCCCCCTAAAGTATGAGGTCGTTTATCGGGTGAAATGCTTTATCAGGAGGATCCGAAGTTCATTCAATCGCTGAGAGGTGACCTGTAATAAAATACAATACAATACATTATTTTTCATTCTGCTTTCATGATCTAGCTGAGGTGGGCATTCCCATGCTCAGCTTTATAAATTCATTTTGGTACATAGAACAGATGATCGTCTGATGATAGACAGATAATTCTCTGCTGAAATTATCATCCTTTGAGTAGGATGATCATCTGCTGCAATGATGTACATGTCAAATGTTTTTATATTTCCTGAATATATATCGCAGCCCGGATGGATGAAACTAGATCCGGGGTCTTCAAACTCGTTTGATCTTCACTCTAAGTACAAGTCGATCCATGTGAGAATTGCGCTGAAGTCGAACATGGAAAGACATCGCTTGATTACCGGTCAATGATGTAAACCGCTAACAAGCGCGAGAGGAATCACCGATAATGATAATGACCCTCAAGGTACTGCAGTACAATTCACGTGGTGTGAATAAAGGACTTGGCGTCGAACACCACGCAAAATCTTTCGGTCGAAGGTCATTGATGTATACCTGTCGCCGGAAGTGAGAAACTTGCCATTGAGGCATGCAAGTTTCAAAGTACTGAGGGGGGTGTTCCTAGATCAACTTCTTGGATAATGAGCTGAAGTCGACAAGAAGCGATCCGTCAAAGGAGGGCCTTAATGAAACCCACATCAGTGACACGGAACGGAGCTAATGATTTTAGTGGAGGTGAAAACAATCTGTGACATATGATTCAGGGTGGCGATCATGGATGGATGAAGGATAATGTATGGCAGTGGATGGGACACGGTTGACTCTTTCTGAACAACATCTCTTGAACATATAACGACACTGATGCGATGGATCGGTAGCATTACCCCAAATGTGGATGGTTTGGCGAAGACCATGGTGATGAGACCGGTGAATGAAACAACCCAACCCGATGTGATACGGAGGAAAAGTGTCATGTTCAAGAGCGACTTGCTACCATTAAAGCTTTGAGGTTCTCCCAATTTTTCCCCAGTCATTTCTGACCAGTACCTCTTTATTTTTGTCAAGCTTGAGGAGGATAACATATGCTTGTTCTATAACCTGCCCTTCGGGCAAGCCCATCGCTATGTTTTAACGAGCCTAGCGATAGGGAAACTCGTTCTCGTCTAAAGACAAGTTTGTCGCTATTTAATCATTTTAATGAGTCTAACGACAAGGAAAACTCGGTCCTTTTCATTTTTAGAGAGTCTGAAAAGGTACAGAAAGTTAACTCCAAAATTCCTTTTTCGTCATCTAATCCCTTAAGTCCGAAAAAGTATAAAACAATACAAAAGGGATGAGTTTTCGATAACTTTAACGAGCCGAATAAAACAAGCGCTCGACCTTTTTGTGCAATAATCCCTCAGGTCCAAAAAGATTAAAATCTAGAGGAGGGATAGCTCTTCCAGTCATTTTAACGAGCTGGAAGGCCAAAACTCGGCAAACTTTTCATATTTTACGAGTCAGATGAAAAGAGCTCAAAGAAGACTCGTCTTTTGAGGAACGAGTGATAAACAGGGATAGCAGCAGATTCCAGGTACAGGTTGGAATTTTCCAATCACGGCAGTGTCACAAGGATGGCTAGGTGAAATCACTCTTCGCAGCTGTTCCTCAAAATGGGTAAACAATCATATGGAGGTGAACGATCGGCCAAATGGAATGGAGGTGGCAGGTGCAAACACGACCAAGGCTTTTTATGGCTAATAAATTTACAATCACAATGGTTATTTACCGGGATAGGTTCATTTTTTATTTAACGAGCTTGAATGCGCCAAAACACTGCTCAATCTTATGTTTATTTTTTAACGAGCATGAACTATGTACTAAAACTGCTCAGATCTCGCTTTTCTATTTTTTAACGAGCATAAATTCCGCGGTAAAACTGCTCGATATACCAGTCATAAGATAAGAAATGTCTCCTGTAAGATCCCATTTTTTATAGAGCTCGCGCCTTACATAAGCTATGCTCCCTCTCATCCTTTTTTTATGCAAGTTCAGAAACGGCTAATCCCAAAAACAGATAAATAACCACTCTTAGCTTGCAATCCAAAAGGTTTGCATGCCCCCAGGTATAAAGTACAATTTCAAGGCTGCCCCTACTTATCCGATAAAACATTTGTTTTAAAGGGTGAGGCTTACCTCTTTCTGGTTACCCAAAGATTGTTTCGTTAACACCATCAAACAAAAACACTTCCTCGGCAATGTCTACCGAAATAGACAAGGGTGAATGACCTTTGTCAAACACGTAACCTTGACAAAACAATCCTATTCCAGAACAACCCCTCTTCCATCCACAGACGGGGTACGGACTAGTCATACTCTTTCGCGGAAATTCTACCTTATACCCAAGGTTTTCTCTGCCCGAAGTAGACCAGGATGCATGCCCCCTGGGTTCCAGGCCCATCTTTCTGAATCACTCGCACTCATCGGGAAGGAGGACTGGGGGTGGAGACATTTCTTGATTGAATAGACCATTCAGGGTTGGTATGTGACTATTTGCGATGCGTGATCCCGGAAATGAAAGTTGGTCTACAAGCTTGACCATCCTTCCTTCGTGTGGAAAACACATTACTCTAAAGAGTGAGGAGACTATAGCTCCCATGCAATATATATAGTCTCGTCCAAGGAGTAGGTTATAATCCAAGGGTCCTTGAACGACCATCACGTTCATTTGAATGGTATTCCCTTTCAATGTAACAGGCACATTGGGGAGGATCCCTAATGGTCGACTGGTTCCTTTATCAAAGCCTGAGAGATTTCTTATCTCAGGCAAAAGCGCCGGGGAACCCAGTGCTTTCCAAGCAATAGAGGAAAGGATACTCACAGATGCCCCTTCATCAATGATAGTGCCAGCCATTACCATTCTATAAATTTTGACTATGATTCTGAATGGTATACTGGCTGGCAACCGGGGTCTGCCTAGTTGGTTCCAATCAAAGGACACAACCAGGTTGCTTGGTGGTGGGACCGAATATACGGCCGGATATGACCCTGACGATGTTCCTTCCTGCGATAAAGGAATGGGCGCATTGCCCTGATGCTCATCAGAGTCGGTGTTGATGAAAAGAATCTGGATGGTGTCATCCTTATTCTCTTCAGTGAGGGTGTCATTTGAAGATGAATCTTCAGTGACGGTGTCATTTGAGGATGAAACCTCTGAAGGGAGAACCGGGTCAACTGCCGTTTCGACCTTTGGACTTTCGTCCGGTCTGGATTCAGTAGGTTCATTCTCAATGACTGACGCTTCAGCTGACCACTTGAGCGGGCCAGCTGTATTCTCAACCAACGAAGGACTTGGCACGAGTTTTTTGTATCCAGGAGGAAGTCTCAACGGTGAAACCGGACGATCTTCCAAAACTCTCTTCGCTTCGTCTAAGAAGGGACAACGGTGGATGGCGTGATCGCCTTCACACAGTCTGCAGGGGGATCTTGCTCCCCCTCTTTGTCTTGAACCTTCACTTTCGCTGGTTGACGGTAAGCATTCAACATGGCTATTAGAGGTTGATGCCCCCGAATTGTGCAAACGAGGGGACCAGTCCCTTAGTATCCGGGGAATACAGGGACAATCTCTATGGAAGTGGTCTCCTCTACATATGACACATGGCGATTTAGGCCCGGTCTGTGCTGTGTGTGGATTTTTGTCAGATGTCTTTTGCTTGCCCCCAGTCGCCTTAGGCTCCTTCTTCTTCTTCTTCTTCTCTCTTCTTCTTCTCTTTCTTCTCCATGGGAGCTTGGATTTTGCCGGCTCTACCTTGCGAAATGAAGGATTGGAGGAAGAGTTATAGGAAGTAGAAGGCTGGTGGGCAGCTCTAGACTGATCTAACTGTTGACTCGACTGTTCAGGAACCATGGTGTTTTGAACTACATTGGTTGAGAATAGCCAAATTGGCAGGCCAATTGTCAGTCCTGGAAGCGACAATGTGGCCATGTGGGGCGCACCAACTTCTCCCCAAGAGGAGAAAGGACTAGGATTTCCATCATGTGGAATTCCTTGATTGGTGCGTTCCATGTTCTCAACCTACAGATCAACGCAGGAATAGGAGGTGATTATGTTCTGTTTAAAATAAATTTTATAACGACGCTTTAGACACAACTTGATTTTTCACTTTTTAAGAGTTGAGAAAAAGCTAAAGATGACTCTAGTCTCCTTCGATGTTTTAATGAGCCCGAAGTGACAAATGCTCGGATGGACTTTTTCAATTATAGAGTTTGAAAAAGGCCAAAAGAAACTACTCTGGAGTTCTAGGCAGAGGGTGTGCCAAACTTTTCGCAAAACCACAGAATACGTTTTACGGTACGAGTGGTCGATCTTCGTGAATGATGTGTTCACTGCATTGCGATCAGTAGGGCAGCCGACACGGCTTCCTATGGATAAAGGCTTTGTTCCTATAGGGGTCTCCCAATATATACGCGACGGTACGTGGGAGCACAAGTCCGTATTGATACTTATCGCTTCACCGTGGAGGAATCACCCAACCACTCAACGCTAAGATATCACGTTTAACGACGCCGGAACACGTCTCTAGCTTAGACCTCTATGTGTTTGCGTTATGTTTCAATGCGTTGTTATGTAAATTCAATTTATTTTAAGGTTGATCTTGTTTAGCAGTTTGCCTTTATGGATCACCACAAGATGTATAGTAACACTCCTAAATGCAGTCTAAGATGATAAGCAAGCTTTTCAATCTTTCAACTTTGAAAATCTTAACTACTGAGGGAAAAGAAAGACATCATCTTTTCACACAGATCATAGAGCACACACTAATGCACTTTTTCCTAAATCAACATGCAAACTGTCAAAATGTACATGCACAATGCAGGTATTTCTTTTCTCTTTCTTAATGTTGATGTAATACAAAAAGAAAGCTGTTGTATAACTTTGAATTCAATTTCAAGTGAAAGCAAACAAGCTTGTCCAAAATCAAAAGACACCTTAAGATTTACTTGTTTCGACACTAGAAATATATAAATTCAAACCATATGACGAAAGCAAAAGATCAATCAGCTACGAACAGCAAAAAAACTAACTCTTAAGATCAAAACGGCACTTTATCACAGGTCTAGATCTAAGAGGCCACAGCAAGACTAGTTCACTTTCGTTATGGGAAACTGCAAATGATACAAGAAATACACAAAGAACAAACACAGTTTCTTTATACAACCGAGGCGGAATAGTGGCAAGGAAAGTTGGTTTCAGATAGGTACATTGACTGATAACAGGCTGCAAAAACAAGGATGAAAACAGGGCAATAAACAGCAGGGAACCCCAGTAGCACTAGGCAAAACTGGTTCAGCGCAGGTGGTACACTGTCAGTTTGACATTCAGCGCAGGTAGCCCCTTCGGGATCTGCGCTGAAATGCAGACTGCCTTCACAGTGTCTGCAATGAAGAGTTAAACTTTCGTTTTTCTCAGTTTCCGGGTTACAGATTGCTTAAAAATTCACAGTTTTTGGCCAAATCAGAAGCTATCAATCAAGTACACACTAAGGGATGAAAAGGAGGATGAAAAGCTATCACTAAGAGCTATTTAGAGTCCTTGTGGATCAGCTCTTCAAATCATAAACATGCCCAGAAACTGAGCTAGAGTAGTTGCCCTCTACTTTGCATTTGAAAGCTCCAAATGCAGTTCGATTCGGTACTCCCTGTGTTTATGAAATGAATAGCAAAAACACAAACAACCAACAAGATACGCTCCCCAGCGGAGTCGCCAATTTGTTGTTGGGAAAAGTATCCAATACGGAATGACCCTATCCCACTCTAAGGGTGATAGTACCTCAACAACAATCAAAGCAAAGCTATTTGAGATTACTTCTTTATGAGATGTAAGAGAGGGGAGAAAGAGATCCACTAACCGATGTCTTCCACTAATGATTGATCCAATCTTCTCTCCTTGCTGCTTGCTCCCAGCTCCTTGCTCTTTCACTGGCCCAGCTACACCAAGATCCTGCAAAATGGCAAGAGAGGGAAACTACAAGAAGCATACATTCATAATTGATTCAAGGATTAGAATAAATCAAATATACAAGCATAACAATACACCATTGAGACACATGCATATAGAAGAACCTCAAATGCTTTATTAATAGAAGAAGTAAAGTTCAGGAAGTGATACAACCATAAAAGGCCCAATCCAGCATCACCTCCCAGCAGAAAGAAATCTCCTCTTCACCTCCTTCAAGCAAATCACCCAATAGTTCTATACTCAAACCAACAGCACTTCCTTACATTCACAAGATTCCATCCTCCCTAGACCTCATGAGAGAGCTCTATATATAGGAGTTTTGGAGAAAGGATGAGTCAGCTTGAGGCTGGCATGAAGCTGACTAGTGTCCTCTCCCACTTCAGTTATTCTTCAGTTCTTGAGTCCACTTGGAGGTTCTTGCTTCCACTTGGAGATCTAGACCCTCTTACTCATCACCAGTCGAATTCTCTAATCCAAGTGTCATTTTGGAAGCTTCCTAGGCATTGACACCTTGAGGAATGACTGTGCCACTTGGCCAAACTCGCCCAGCGCAGGTAGCCTTCTTTGCAGTTGACATTCAGCGTAGGTACACAGTGGAGCAGTTGACATTCAGCGCAAATGCTCAGTGGAGTAGTTGACATGATCCAGAATTAGCTTGTTTTTGAGTGTTTTCAGGTGGAGAACTGATATTCAGTGCTGTGGTTTGCTGACCTTGTTCCTCTAGGGGTAGGAACAACATGTTTAGGGACTTTGGATCCCTTAGATTATGGACATTTCATGCTTCATGCTGTAAGGCACAAAAATGTCTATAACATTAGTCACAGGGAATTTCAATTGAAGAGCCAACAGATTTGACCAATTGAATGGCCTTCCATCAATCACCAATTGGTCCAACATAACCAACCAATTTTCAGGAAAGGTCTCTGTGCTCTCTTGACCATATAATCAACATGCAAAGATGATTAAAAACTGGTAAACCTTCCTGAGAGACTTTGTCTTGTAAACATGATTGGGTGTCATTATGAAATTCGATGACTCTTTCGCTGAGTGCTTTACAATATCTCTGGTATTCACAAAGCTATGGGTGGCATAGAAAAGTGTGTCCATGTGGTTCACTCGCTGAGGTAAATGATACATCTGCTGATAGTTCTCTACCCTGAAGGTGGAAAGCTCTATCCCATTGGCATTGATAAATGTCATAGTCTCTCGATCTATGTGTGAGACAATCTAGTGGATGATGTCTACACATGGGAAGGTGGGGTACCTGCATGCAACCTTGTGTTAGCCTGACCGATAGATATTGATGTAAACCTGATGATCCTCTAATTCTTCCTTGAAGTCCTCTGCAAAGGTATCCTTGATTTCCTACCATGTTAACTTCATTGCCTTCTCAATGAACAACTAAGTGTCTACATAAACTGGAAAATTCACTGACTCGTACTCAACTACTTCGCCAGTGGTACTCTTGACAATATCCTTTGATGCATCTCTCTTGGAGGCCATGTTACCTGTAACCACGAGAAAGTTTCTCAAAAACTACCGTACCTAGAGACAAAGAGGACACTCATGGCATGCAAATGTTATCTTGAAACCAAAATCACTTCAAGAATCAAACCAAGAAAGAAACTTGGAAAATTCTTGGAGGGATTGCGTAATCTTGGCTCACATAGGTGACAGGATGCCAGCTATAACTGCACATTGCGCAGTCATAGTAGTCAGTGGGGAGGTCTTGCTAACCGGAACTACAAAATGCATAGTTTAGTTTGGGCATAGGCTAGTAGAGGTTGCACTTTGCACAGTCTCAGTGGCCAAGGTTCGAGGCTAGCTCCTGGAACTACGCAATGCACAGTTAGAGCCAGGCCTGGGAAACCCCAACGTAATTATAGAAGCCAAGGCTGAGACCTTGAGCTCCAAAAATGCACAGTGCATGCTTGGGAAAACAAGATCCGAGCCAAGGAAGCCCAAATCTTCCCAAAGGGAGTGAGAAATCGAACATATCTGAAGGATAGTGCGATGATGGGTGTAGATCTAAGTGAATGAAGATGCATGCAAGTGGAACAAGTGTAGTATTCAATTAAACTAAAGGAAAACGAAGCATGTGGAGAGAGTCTCCGCAACGATGACCATTAGTGCAAAAACCTAGGTGATGCATGCAATACTTTGGAAAGGCAATGAAAACCTTTAAACAACATTTCTACAAGCTAAAACAAGTTAAAACGCCAACGGTCATTCAACAAAACGAGTGAAACAACACTCTCACAAACTAAACAAACAAAAGCGACAGAAAAATCAGCGCAAGACTTACCTGGAAAACAAAAGACGATCGCACCGAAGGTTCATTGATCTCCCTGGGAATGCCATAGCTCCAAGATCGAATGTGCAAATGAGATCTAACAACTTCGATTAAATAGATTTGGGTGATTTAGGTTTTATGACTCGAAGGCCAAAAATGAAGGAAAAAGCGGCACTGGATGGTAGTTTCCAAAATAACACAAGTTTCTCCTCCGCGCTGCAAAAAATAAATCCCTATTTTCTAGGGATGTTTTTTTTTTTTTTAGGAAAGGCTACCATGCATTGCCTGGAGAGACGATGCAGTTATAGGAAGTATTGGGAAACTCACTTGATCATGTACTTAGGGAGAAGCTTATACACAATTTATTGACTGAGTGGCTCTAGGATGTCTCTCAGGTTCTATGGGATTTCCCAGCTGAAGATTTGCCGTCAGTTGGATCTGCGTAATTTTGGAGCTAAAGGCTCACTGCCAACTTGAGCTGTGAAATTCCCGAGAGCAAGGCTGGTTGCCCTTAAGGGTTGCATAGTTCACTAAGGAAAGTCTGTAACTGGGTTGAAACCAAGTCAAGAGACTAGCTTGTGGGTTAGGTAGTAAACCAAGTGAGAAAACACAAGCCACAATGCAAAAGATAAAGCTCAATCAAAGCACAAGTACCTGGGCCAATGCGAGATGAGAATCCGTGATTTAGGAGGGGGGCTTCTAAACGAAGCATAGGAAAAATTTTGGAGGGTGGTTCTAGCCGCTACAAAATAATGGTAGCTTACCTTTATATTTTTAAGATCCCACTTTTAACTTTCTCACAAATTGAGCTTCTTCTGCATTTGATTCATGGATGGAGTAATCATGGGCATGTTGTTCTTTTTCTTTTTTTGATGCTTTCAAGGATACTAAAATAAATTCTTACTTCTCTTTTTCTATTCTCATTTCATATACGATGAGGATTCCATGTAGTTCATCCATGTTCAATTATTCGAGATCTTTCATTTCTTCAATGGTTGAAACTTGCATTAAATCTCAATGGAAGAGATATAAACAATAGTTAGACAATTGTTGATTCCTTAATATTTTCATAAAGTCCTCTAATAATGTTAACAATCTCATCTACGCAAGGAAGAAGCCTGCAATATCTTCTTTCTAATTCATATGCAAACTCTCAAATTTTATTCTATGAGTTTGAAGCTTTTCCCTCTTTACCTTTTCATCTCCTTATAGATTCTTTGAAGGTTTTCCCAAATCTCTTTAGTAGAACCACACCACATTACCTTGATAAACTATGATTTTCCAATGACACATAAAACTGCATTCTTTGATTTTTTTTTTCGTTATTTACAAAGACATTTTTACCATCTTGATTATTTGGAGGAGTTGTTGGAATTTTGTAACCATCCACAATAGATAACCAAATGTTAACATCGAGAGACATTTGATATGATCTCAACCTTATCTTCTAGACAACATACTATTTGAGAAAGAACTATCTTGAAGGGCTATTTTTGCCTCTTAGATCTACCTTCCCGTGGTTAAACTGATTTTGAAGGAACCTGCTCTAATGCCAATTGTTGGATTTAGAATTATATTGCGAGGGTGGGGGGTGTGAATTGGTATAATAAAATTTATATTTATTTAAAACATTCAAACACCATAAAACATCAATTTCATAATCAAAACATAGAACACATGATATATGGGGAAATCGTTTAGGGAGAAAACCAAAAAAATATTTAATTGATTTTTCTTTGTAGGAACCGACCTGCACTTAAAATATTTGTAGGTACCAACTTACAAGATACACAAATCCTCTGAATCTCTCAATTTTGTAGGCACAAACCTACAAGAGATATCCAAGCACCAACCTACAAGAGACACCAATCCCTTATGCTTCTTTATAGGCACCAACCTACAGGAGATGCCAATTCCCTTTAAACATTTCTATAAAATATTTTATTCTCTGATTCACTCTTCTTTTCTAAATTTTTGCAATCACCTCATTAAATATTTGCTCTTTGAATTTTTGCTGAGAACTCATAAAATATTTTCCCTCTTTAAATTTTATTTTGTATTCATCTCATCAAATATTTTCTCTAAACCAAATGCTTCCTTTAGATTCCAACTTATGAAGCTTCAGACTCTATTCCGTAAGACTCTTTTATCGCTTCTCACTTCAACATCAACTTTACCAATGTAATACTTTCTTATATAGCACTTCCTATAATCCATTGATCAAATTTTGGTGCTTGATTTTAATCCACAAAATTTAGATCCACGTTTTACCAACATAGCACAATTTATTTTCTCTTCCTTCAAACTAACCTATCAAAACTTTGCAATCATACAACTGAGCACTTTATCCCACCTATATAATAATTCAACTCTATTCCATGCCTTGTAACTTTTTTCTATGCCCTAACGTTTATACTGCATGTGCAACGATTTTATAATTCTTTAACATATCAAAGCTTTCTTCAGCCTGAACTCTTTAGATCTTCGTGCATATGTGCTACACCTTATGTTTACATTATATGCCCATTTGGCATAACTGGGATATTTTATATTGGGGAACTGGAATGTTGGAAAGTGATTTTACTTCAAATATTGTGGTAGAGATTGTCTTGATCGACATTCACTTATTGATACAGAGTTTATTATAACTGCCGCAGGCACAATATATTGTATTTAGTTTTTTCCCTAACTAGTTATTAGTTTGTTTTTACCCAAAAAATTTACACTTTTTTACATAGTTTAACTATACATGATGGATCCATGTTGGTATTTGAAACATTTAAAAAATATGGTTATTATTGTGGGACAAAAGGTCATAATTGGATCGTGATGAGAGGAAAAAAGCGTTTTAGTTTTAGGGAAACCGGAAACATAACTCAACAAAAATGAACCACAGATGTCTAAAATCTTAAATTTTAGTATTTTTTATATTTAATTAATTTATTTGAAAACTAATTGATTCACTTCTTATTTTGCAATCATTACAGGTATATTTTTGGTTGTACCATCAAATCTTTAATTGTACACGCTGTACTGTCACATCACTCACTATTTCTAGACTGCTCTGTGCTACAGCAATGGGAATATACATAAGTATCATTTGCAATTTAATAATTTGATTGCCAGTCATGGAATGCATTTAAAGACAATGAAGGCATATTGATTCATATTTAAATAGGAACACAACAAATTACAAAGATAACCATAAACACAGAGATGCAGCGGAAATAACACTTCATTTCATTAATGTAAAATACTGAAATATGCTTACAAACAAAAATGGAAATAAACCAACTATGGCAATGGTAGCTTATCTCTGAGAAGAGATGTGGCGGCTACACGCCTTTGAACTTTGTTACAATGAGGCTCGAAGACCTATTTATTGTTGAGAAACAATGGAAAACCCTAAACATCCAAAAACCTACCTTAGAAGATGAAATGACAAACTGTGGGCCCCGTTTGGGTAAATTGGTACATCAATTACCCTGGGTCGTAACTTTGGCATATGATCTCCATTTGACGTGCACAATATCTCGTTATAAAGGTCTATCTGAGAACTACAACTTTGAGAAGAGAAACATCGATCCATGGATCCTTGTTGCTCCTAGATTTCCCAAAAAACGTCGTTTATGGCCTTAAAACGGTTCTGGAAGTTCAGGACCCAAAAAACGACTAAAAATAGTAAACTGTGCTACAATTAAGGAAACTGAAAAAGACAATTGTAGGGGTCCAAGTGGGATAGGTGAGTGGCCACCAACATCTACCTGGATCAGACATCAAATACACAATGATAATGATGAGAAACATCTTAAAATATTGATTAAATGCACATAGAGTAATGAAATGACAATGAGAAAACCGTTTCTTAACGTTGTATATAAGATCATGTCCTTGATTGTACACATGGAAGCTATTTCGTGGAAGTTATGAAACTTCAACTGTGAACCCACATGCTATCTCCATTTATACGATCTTTTTCCAATAACCAATTTGATCTTAGGGAAAATAATAACCAGCTACAACGAAACCTACGCTTAACACAGTGAAAAATACATTTGTGAGCCATGTTAATTTTCGGGGTTTCTCTCATTCCAACGATGAGATAAAATGGAATAAGTGTCCGATCATACAATGGGATATGGGGTTATTACGAATTTATTACCCTAGTTATTTTTTCCTCATTTCATAATGGTTGGACTTTTGTTCAACGTGAAATTATTATTTTAATAATTACAATTTGTAAATTTAAAAGTAATTTTGTATTTTGAATATATTAAAATATTGAGCAATATAAATTGTGATTTTAGTAATTTTCAGTATTATATTCGGGGAAATATAGGATAATTTGAGTTGCCCATATTAAATGATATTATAACATGGGATATAAAATTATCATATCCCCTCATTTGAATTGCGTCACTGACAATTCACAATTAACTAACTTTTGTTCATAAAAGTATAGAAATTCATATTTTTATTGTGCTATTAATAAAATTAACTTTGGTCATTAAGAAGTTATTTCAAGGCCAATTCTATTTTTATAGATATTACCATTTTATTACAAATTTCTTTTCTATATTCCATTAAACAGAGATATGTCAAAAAAATCAAAATTAAAATGATTTTTATAAATGTTAGGAAGAATTTGGGAAAGTAGTTTGTGTTTTTAATAATCTTTTAACAAATCGTCATTTACACTAATTTATTTGTTCTTATTGTTTTTGTGCGTATGATACTTTGACTTGAAGGGCAATTTTCTCTCTACAAATATTAAAGCCCATGACGCAAATGGACTGGTATTTGTTGAAGATAACTCTCCGTTTCAATCTTGTCGTATTAAATGTTTTTAACCGCAAGTCAATAATGACAACAAACATCAAGGCTGGTGGTGTGGTGTGTTATTAAGCTGATAGGCTTTTTATTATGAGGTTCATCCTCACGACACTGTTGCAGATTCGTCGTCTTCGACACAATCTCTGACATGTGTCCACCTAATTACGAACAAAGTGTTACCACCAAGCTTCGCCGACATCGTGGAAGGATGAGACTTGCCATGGAAGGATGAGATGTATGGTCAAATCCAGGCAAATGGAAGAATGACACGTATGGGATTTTTTAAGTTTGAAGTTTGAATTGGTTCTGCGCATTTAAGTTTGGATTGGTATACCTAACCAGTCGTGCATATGAAACAAGAAGTTTGACCGAGCGTGCAGGAAGAGGGGAAGCAAAAGCCGATTGGTAAAAAAGGAAAAAATACCCCTACTAGGACTAATAGCTACTGAGGTGAAGCTAATAGGAGCAACTTGATCTTAATCAAACACACCATATAATAAAAAAATGGTACTAGTGGTGGCCTTAGTGGTGTCGCAGAATCACAACTACTAACTCATACATCTCTTAGCTTCTCTGCACCATGCTATCAGAGCCCAATATGCCGTGTAATATCACCATAGTGAAATATCAGAGCTTTGCCTCATCGAGACTTTTATTCTTCAAGGACCTTACGAAAACAACAAATTCCGATGTCCTTGGCCCCTTTTAATTAACCCCTTTATGCATTTCTCATCATAGGACCGAGGGTTGTGACTTGATGCTTAGCCTTACGATGCTAGGGAATTTTGTTCCTGCTGGGGGCCATTTTTCCTTTGTAAAGTGATTTGCGCCCCTCATCCTTTAAGTTCTTCTAGACCATGTGTTAGCCCAATATCGGATTCCATCTCATCGGAAGTTTCCAATCAGGGAATTAAATTTGCAGTTGTGATATTCCCACTTCTCCGATATGCGATCTATGATATGATGTCATCACTCCACATGGCACCTCATTAGTGATGACACATGTCACCCTGATTTGTCCCCATAAGCCCCTAAAAATGCCAAAAATGCCTGCCATGTGTCCTTATCAGAACCAGTCATATGTTGCCATGTGTCCCACTAGAGGAGAGAGAAAAGGGCCCTCCCACCTTCGGTTTTTTGGTGAAATCATTTGTTAATCCTTATAGACGCTCCCCCATAATTTTTTTTAACACTACCAAAAATTTTCCATGTTGCAACTTTTAAAAGGTTGTCACCTTCAAAATCTTCAATTCTCCGATTGCCAATATGCTTGACGCTTCGATGTGCCAATCTCCTCCAAGCTCCTATATTGCCTGCTTCGATGTATTGGACCTCTAACATGCGTGACCTATGATATGCGATTTCCGATATGCCAGGACCTTCGATATGCGATTGCTGATATGCTGATGCTTTGATGTTGCAATGTGCTGGTATGTCTGACCTTTGATATGCGATCACCAATATCTTTGATGTTGTGTTGCCAATATGCCTGATGTCAATGGACCTTTTATATTGCGATTTCCAATATTTTGACATGCCTTCACAAGGTTTCAATCCTTGAAACTTCAAAAGAGCATAACTTTTGATCCAGGAGTCCATTTTTCGACTTCCACATATTGTTGGAAATCTTGTTCATAGCAATTTCCAATGGAGAGGGTCCAATTTGAGGGAAGAAAAATATGACTGGTAATAAAGGAGAAAATACCCCCACTAGGACTAATATATGATAAGGTGAAGCTAATAACAACAACAACTAGATCTTGATCAAATTTCCCTCCTTTCCTTCCTCCTGCTCATCTATACTAAAATAACAATGTTAAACTGTGTATTGTTGTGTGTCATCCACTAGAACCAACACATTTTTCTTAGAAATTAGCCATACTTACCCCCTGAGTATTTATATCTATGTATTTTTTTGAGTCTACCTTGATGAAGGACTATTGAACCAAACCCTGCATTATCCCTTTCCAAATTACGTATCACATGGAGTGCAACAAAAAACCTTTGGGTAATATTCAAAGGCACCCCTCTTCGATGCCCTAGGAATTGGTCTCCTATCAACCTAGAGGTTGTCTCTGGGAGGCTTCAATATCTTTTGAAGCACTTGTGTGATAGGGGATAGAAAAATCTACAACATCTTTTTGGCATCATTGTCGGGGAACAAATAAGAATATTTTTCCCTTGGTACGACAATTTTTACATTCCCTCTGTCAGGTGAGAAAGGGAAGTGTGGGTTGAAGATCTCTCACCTTGGTGACTCCACTGTCTATATCCTTATTTGGTCATCCTGACTTTCAAGAGGCCTCATACTCGCTCTGATGGTAAACAATAGAACACTTTCCCTACATTTGAACTTGAGACCACTCACCTAAAGGGGTTTTTAAAATGGCCATTCTTGTGTTCTTGGCCAACAAATTTTCTCCACTGGATTTTTTTCTATTGCTGGTTATCCCCATCATGTCCATTCAGTTCATGAATT
This sequence comes from Pinus tabuliformis, assembly GCA_031772625.1. Taxonomy (NCBI): domain Eukaryota; kingdom Viridiplantae; phylum Streptophyta; class Pinopsida; order Pinales; family Pinaceae; genus Pinus; species Pinus tabuliformis. The sequence goes on from CM062817.1 coordinate 1,028,690,821, forward strand.
GTATATCTATTTGCCTAGATTCAGTGGAAATACAGATAGAAGGCCGAACCAACACCTCAAGGATTTTCATGAATGCATGGAACAACAGGGTATTGTTTTTGAAGATGTGAAAAAGAAATTGTTCATGTATGTAGAAAATCTATTGTAGGTTAACTTGATAATGCAATATAAATCAAAGAAGAATACTATAACCTACTTCTACTAAAAATTTTCGGAAGCTTAAAGATGGAGCTGAATAATATAACCAGAAGAAGAAGAAACAATGGCACAATATAAATGAAAATACTTTGGGGAAAGTCTCAGACAAAACCCCACACTATTGTATTATCATACATGCTGGAAATACATAGGAATTAAACAAAGCCTTAGCTCTCACAACTAGCCAACTCTTAGCACAATCCTCACAGATGCTCACAGGCAATCTTGGATTCTCTCTAGCCTTCCTCTCTGCCCTCCAAGCTCCTATTTACTTGTGTTGTTCCTTATGGATGATTTGCCTATTACCAAGTGGTAAACCAAGCCTTCAAAACAACGCAATCCTCAAGGATGAATCCTTGACTACATGCATGAGTTTTCTCCATGAGAAAACACATGCAACTGATAGTACACTGTCCTTTAACATTAATTTCAACTGGGTCTTTCTCAGAATAGACATGCATGAGTTTCTGATGAGGGAATCTTCAGTTAACTGGAGTAGCACTAGTTGAGTGCATTAATGCATCAACTGAATGTTAACTCACTATTAGTTCCTCAAACATTTTGGAACTAATTTAACTGTACTTAATGCAGTAAACTGAGTTAACTAATTACAACACAAATATAACTCAATATTATCTCCTTAATTTAAGGGATAACTCTTGCATGACTTTAGAAAGACTTCTAACTTGAATTTCTCCAACTAATTAATTTAAAATAAATAAATTAATTATTTCCAAGTAGCTATTAAGACTAAATTCGATTTTAATTCACAATTTAATTCAAGGACAAATTAAATTGGAATATTCTTGTTGCCATATTTCAACACTCCCTCTCAATAAGACAGGGATTATCTGCCACCATGATCCTGTCTCTATGGAACTCGAATTTACACTTTGACAATGCCTTTGTCAAAATGTCAGCATCTTGCTCCTCTATCGAAATATACTGCAACAACATGATCCTCTCGGTCTGTGAAAAGCCACGGGCAAAAAATATTGCCTTATGCTTCTCCACACTACCATCAATAGCTTGCTTTACCTTGTAAAGCCAACAAGAACTCACAACTGACTTGTTCTCTGGTCTTGGAACCACGTCCCAAACACTGTTACGAACTATGGAGTCATACTCCTCCACCATAGCATCAACCCAAATCGGCTGCAGCACTACTTCCTCAAAGGAAGATGGCTTGGTCTCAACACATTCCATAGCAAGGGCCATGTATCCACTGTACCTCTCAGGTGACCTCCTCTATTTGCGCTAAGAAGATGGTGCTCCCACATTCTCTCTCGCATCCTCCAAAAATCTTTCAGCTTCTCTTGTGCGCTTCCGTCCATCTCTGGAAGACTTTGCTTGAGTGGATGTATCCACTCCTGTAATCTCTGCATGCGGTTGCTGCACATCAATTTGAGGCTCCTCCTCCTTAGGAATCAACAGTTCCTCCACAGCCTGTAGTTGGAGCTCCCTTTCAAGGGAAACTCACATGGCCTTCTGCTCATCGAACTTGAGATCTCTGCGAACCACTTTCCTTCGACTGGTAGGCAAGTACACTCGATAATTGTGAGGTGTATCAGTGTACCCCACAAATATCCCCAACTCTGCTGTCGGCTCAAGCTTCTTCCATGCATCCTTTTTCACATGGAAATATACCGATGAGCCAAAGATCCTGAAGTGACCCACATATGGTCTCTTACGGGAGAAATCTTCCTCTGGTGTCGTCATCCCAAGTATGCGATGTGGGCTTCTATTCTACAAATATACCGCTGTGTTGCATGCCTCCACCCATAAGTGAAGTGGTAGGCCTTGGTCATGCAAAATTGCCTGTGCTACCCCTACAATAGTTTTGTTCTTCCTCTTCTCCACCCCATTCTGCTGTGGGTTATGAGGTACCGTCAACTCTCGTTTAATTCCTTCCACTGCACAAAAGTCCTTAAAATCTTGAGAGACATATTCTCCACCATTGTTGCTTCTCAAGACCTTGATCTTCTTCCCTGACTCTTTCTCGACCAAAGCTTTTAACTCACAAAACTTTGTGAAGGTTTGGTCCTTATTTTGCATGAAATAAATCCAGCATTTACGAAGATAGTCATCAATGAAAATCACATAATACCTTTTCTTTGTTGTGGATGCTGTCAAGAATGGTCCACACAAATTAGTATGAACTCACTCTAAGATAGCCTTTGCTCGATTGTCTTGATCATGAAAGGAAGACTTGGTGTACTTTCCCAAGGTACAACCTTTGCATGTGTCAACTTGTTCAAGTTTACCTTTGGGAAGTCTTGTAGATATCTGCTACATTATCTTCAAAGCCCCATGATGCAAATGGTCCAACCGCTTGTGCCACAACTCCAATGTCTTGGCTTTGCCCCAATTCTACTTTCGTACTCAATGCTGCACACTCATCTACCTCTAGTTTATAAAGGTTCTTCACCCAAATCCCTATCCTCTTGGTCTGACCCGTGGCTATGTGTCTTAGGAACACCTTTCCTTTACTGAAGACAACATCATAGCCTTTGTCCTCCAACATCGTGATTGATACCAAGTTCTTCTTCAGTCCAGGCACATACCTCACATCTGTCAAGGTGAGAGGAGCTCCATGCTCCCTCTCAAAAGCAACCGTTCCCACCCCTGAAACACTATACTTTCCATCGTCACCCATCTCTATGCACATCTTGAGGTCTTTCTCCTCCAAGGTACTGAATATTTTTTTATCACCGGTCATGTGGAATGAGGCTCCACTTTCAAGATACCAGACACAACCCATCATCGATGACACCATGTATGCGATGAGGGTAAAGTCCATTTTGAATTGAGAGGCTAATGCCTCACCTTCTTATCCTTTCGAGGATCCCTTCTTGGACTTATTTGATGGGAAATTAGTCACATAATGTCCCATCTTGTGACAATTAAAGCATCTAACTTTAGACATGTCACCCTTCTTCCCTCCATGAGAAGAATTCAATTTGAATTGGGAAGCCTTCCCCTTCCCTTTCCTTGCCTTACTTGCTAAGGCCAGATTTTCTTCATCATAATTCTTGGATGAAGAACCATCTCGTGTGCTCCTCCTGATCTCCTCTTGCATAAGATCCGACCACAGTCATTCCCAATCTGGCAGTTTCTCCCTTCCATTCACAGAGTCCTAGTAGCTATTCCAACTCTTTGGAAGGCAAACGAGAGCGAGGCTCACCAAATCATCATCGACAATATTTATTCCCACACTGCCAAGCTTATCTCTGCAGGTGGTGAGCTTGTTGAGATATGTGGAAATAGTATTGCCATTCTCCATCTTGATTCTTTGAATCTTATCCTTGAGTGCCAATTTCCTATGATCATTATTGTTCTGGTAGTGGTCCTTCAATGTTCCACATTGAAAATGGCGTATCCTTCCCACGGAGACTCGAGACAATATGGTCTCGAACTCCCTCAAGGATGATCTGTCTCGCCTTCGCCACACACTTCTTCCCTTCAACCAACTCTTGTGCATTAGTTGAAGTCGGCTTTGGGATTTCTTGATCAATGAATGCCTTCAAGCCACTGTCTTCTAATACAACCTCCATTCTATCTTTCCATGCATTGTAATTCGAGCTACCTTCCAAGGCATACTCAAGTATCAAGCCATAGAACGCCATTGGCCAACCTTGAAGTATGATGTGAATTCGATTTTCACCTGCAACCCTGAACTTCAAACTTTAAATTATCTTCTCAGTATACTATTCACAACTCTGATACCATGTAGAAAATCTGTGATAGGTTAACCCGATAATGCAATATAAATCAAAGCAAAATACTATAACCTACTTCTACTATCAATTTGCAGAAGCTTAAAGATCGAGCTAAACAATATAACCAGAAGAAGGAGAATCAATGACACAATACACATGAAAATACTTTGGGGAAAGCCTAAGCTAAAAACCCCACACTATTTTATTATCATACATGGTGGAAATACATAGGAATTATACAAAGCCTTAGCTCTCACAGCTATCCAGCTCTCAGTACAATCCTCATAGATGCTCACAGGCAATGTTTGCTTCTCTCTAGCCTTCCTCTCTGCCCTCCAAGCTCCTATTTCCTTGCACTGTTCCTTGTGGATGATTTTCCTATTACCAAGTAGAAAAAAAAGCCTTCAAAACTGTACAATCCTCAAGGATGAATCCTTGACTGCATGCATGAATTTTCTCAATGATAAAACACAGACAACTGATAGCACACTATCCTTTAACATTTATCTCAACTGGGTCTTTCTCAGAATAGACATGCATGAGTTTCTGATGAGGGAATTTTTAGTTAACTAGAGTAGCACTAGTTGAGTGCATTAATGCATCAACTGACTGTTAACTCACTATTAGTTCCTCAAACAGTTTGGAACTAATTTAACTGGACTTAACTTAGTAAAATGAGTTAACTAATTACAACTCAAATATAACTCAATCTTATCTCCTTAATTTAAGGGATAACTCTTGCATGACTTCAAAAAGACTTCTAACTTGAATTTCTCCAACTAATTAATTTAAAATAAATTAATTAATTACTTCCAAGTAGCTTTTAAGACTAAATTCGCTTTTATTTCACAATTTTATTCAAGGACAAATTAAATTGGAATATTCTTGTTGCCATATTTCAACAATGTATTCTTTAGATGAAGATGCTAGAGTTTGGTACAGAACAATACCTCATGGCAACATATATTCCTTAAAGAGATTTCACATAGCATTTAATATTTTTTGCAAAAGATTATATCCACTCGGTGGTCTGTTTGAAGATTGTTTTGCACATTTTAATGTTGAATATATTTCTGAGGTTAATGATCCCGCTGAAGATGTTGTGGGTCTCAACTCCAAGAAGACATATAATGTCATCAAGAAGCATCACCCAAAATAAGGAAAGGGAACAAGGAGGCATTATCAAGTTGCAAATAAACCCTCAGAGATCTTATTTTGCCGAATTTGATGATTCTCCTTCTTATGATATGTATGACTCCGATGGAGAGTCGAGTGATGCAAAACCACAATAGTCTCAATTATGAGAAGCTGCACAAAAAAGAGGAGGCACACCATGAGGTTAACAATGAGACTCCAGTTTATGATTCACATCCTTTACGTAGAGAACAAGTTCAAGAAGCTTCTCCAATCTATGATTTAGATTATTTAGAGGAGTATAATATGGTTGTAGATCCTTCTTATCCTTTCGAGGATCCCTTCTTGGACTTCTTTGATGGGAAATTAGTCACATAATGTCCCATCTTGTGACAATTAAAGCATCTAACTTTAGACATGTCACCCTTCTTCCCTCCATGAGAAGAATTCAATTTGAATTGGGAAGCCTTCCCCTTCCCTTTCCTTTCCTTACTTGCTAAGGCCAGATTTTCTTCATCATCATTCTTGGATGAAGAACCATCTCGTGTGCTCCTCCTGATCTCCTCTTGCATAAGATCCGACCACAGTCATTCCCAATCTGGCAGTTTCTCCCTTCCATTCACAGAGTCCTAGTAGCTATTCCAACTCTTTGGAAGGCAAACGAGAGCGAGGCTCACCAAATCATCATCGACAATATTTATTCCCACACTGCCAAGCTTATCTCTGCAGGTGGTGAGCTTGTTGAGATATGTGGAAATAGTATTGCCATTCTCCATCTTGATTCTTTGAAGCTTATCCTTGAGTGCCAATTTCCTCTGATCACTACCGTTCTGGTAGTGGTCCTTCAATGTATTCCACATTGAAAATGGAGTATCCTTCCCATGGAGACTCGAGACAATATGGTCTCCAACTCCCTCAAGGATGATCTGTCTCGCCTTCGCCACACACTTCTTCCATTCAACCAACTCTTGTGCATTAGTCGAAGCTGGCTTTGGGATTTCTTGATCAATGAATGCCTTCAAGCCATTGTCTTCTAATACAACCTCCATTATATCTTTCCATGCAATGTAATTCGAGCTACCTTCCAAGGCATACTCAAGTCTCAAGCCATAGAACGCCATTGGCCAACCTTGAAGTATGATGTGAATTCGATTTTCACCTGCAACCCTGAACTTCAAACTTCAAATTATCTTCTCAGTATATTGTTCACAACTCTGATACCATGTAGAAAATTTGTGATAGGTTAACCAGATAATGCAATATAAATCAAAGCATAATACTATAACCTACTTCTACTATCGATTTGCAGAAGCTTAAAGATCGAGCTGAACAATATAACCAGAAGAAGGAGAATCAATGACACAATACACATGAAAATACTTTGGGGAAAGCCTAAGCTAAAAACCCTACACTATTTTATTATCATACATGGTGGAAATACATAGGAATTATACAAAGCCTTAGCTCTCACAGCTATCCAGCTCTCAGTACAATCCTCATAGATGCTCACAGGCAATTTTTGCTTCTCTCTAGCCTTCCTCTCTGCCCTCCAAGCTCCTATTTCCTTGCGTTGTTCCTTGTGGATGATTTTCCTATTACCAAGTAGAAAAACAATCCTTCAAAACTGCACAATCCTCAAGGATGAATCCTTGACTGCATGCATGAATTTTCTCAATGATAAAACAGAGACAACTGATAGCACACTATCCTTTAACATTTATCTCAACTGGGTCTTTCTCAGAATAGACATGCATGAGTTTCTGATGAGGGAATTTTTAGTTAACTAGAGTAGCACTAGTTGAGTGCATTAATGCATCAACTGAATGTTAACTCACTATTAGTTCCTCAAACAGTTTGGAACTAATTTAACTGGACTTAACTTAGTAAACTGAGTTAACTAATTACAACTCAAATATAACTCAATCTTATCTCCTTAATTTAAGGGATAACTCTTGCATGACTTCAAAAAGACTTCTAACTTGAATTTCTCCAACTAACTAATTTAAAATAAATTAATTAATTACTTCCAAGTAGCTATTAAGACTAAATTCGATTTTAATTCACAATTTTATTCAAGGACAAATTAAATTGGAATATTCTTGTTGCCATATTTCAACAATGTATTCTTTAGATGAAGATGCTGGAGTTTGGTACAGAACAATACCTCATGGCAACATATCTTCCTTAAAGAGATTTCACATAGCATTTAATATTTTTTGCAAAAGATTATATCCACTGGGTGGTCTGTTTGAAGATTGTTGTGCACATTTTAATGTTGAATATATTTCTAAGGTTAATGATCCTGCTGAAGATGTTGTGGGTCTCAACTCCAAGAAGACATATAATGTCATCAAGAAGCATCACCCAACAATAAAGAAAGGGAATAAGGAGGCATTATCAAGTTGCAAATAAACCCTCAGAGATCTTATTTTGCCGAATTTGATGATTCTCCTTCTTATGATATGTATGACTTCGATGGAGAGTCGAGTGATGCAAAACCACAATAGTCTCAATTATGAGAAGCTGCACAAAAAAGAGGAGGCACACCATGAGGTTAACAATGAGACTCCAGTTTATGATTCACATCCTTTACGTAGAGAACAAGTTCAAGAAGCTTCTCTAATCTATGATTTAGATTATTTAGAGGAGTATAATATGGTTGCAGATCCTCAAAGGGATTCACTTACAAATAAGTGGGGAGAAGGATTCCAGGAGCAATTTTTTCAAGAAAAGCCCAAACATGAAGGACAAAGCAATGTCTGTGGCTTCCTGTTGCATAAAGGTTCTTGCCAGGAAATCGTTCAAGAGAGGGAGGCAACCACAAATGTTTCTCATCATTTCTATGACCCAGTAGCTGAATACATGAAAACATTCTTCGGTCAACAACATATGTTGTTTTTGGAGTATGTATCAAGTTTTTTGTTTGAATATTTTTCATGGTGCATGCTTATTTTGATTTTTAAATTTCAGCAACATGGAGGCATTAGGTCCATCACCCAAATGATAACCTCATACAATTGGAAGGTTGAAACCACTTGGGTGAATTAAGCCCTATGCATAAGCAGGAGTTGTATATAAATAAGCTCACCAGTTGAGCATTTAATTTCCAGTTGTTAGAGTTTCTATTTCTACATTTTGGTATTATGAGGAAAGCACTCCCAGCGAATAAAGTTCCATGGAAATTTATGGTTTTATAGGTTCAATATATTTTTTGACTCCATGCCTACTGGTGAAGGCTATTTGTCTATAGGTTCTCAACACCTTGCCAGCAAGGCACCGTCCTCAGCTGGAGCCAATTTTGTCACTTATTGGAAAATGTGTTTTCAGCTGTCCAACGAGTAAATGAGTAGAGAAGTTTGCATTCATATTCCAAGACTCAAAAATGCTAAAAGCACAAATCAGGCCCTCTCCATTGGGAAGTTCTTTGAACAAGCTTTCCAACTATATGTGGAAGTCCAACAATGGACTCATGGATCAAAAGTTAAGGTCTTTTGAAGTTTCAAGGATTGAAGCATTATGAATGCATATCAGAATAAATGAAATTGCTCATGTATTCTTTAGATGGAGATGCTGGAGTTTGGTACAGTCCAATACCTCATGGCAACATATCTTCCTTAAAGAGATTTCACATAGCATTTAATATTTTTTACAAAAGACTATATCCACCGGGTGCTCTGTTTGAAGATTGTTGTGCACATTTTAATGTTGAAGATATTTATGAGGTTAATGATCCTGCTGAAGATGTTTGTGGGGATAAAATCCAAGAAGACATATACTTGCATCAAGAAGCATCACCCAACAATTGAGAAAGGGAAGAAGGAGACATTATCAAGCTGCAAATAAGCCCTCAGAGATCTTATTCTGCCAAATTTGATGATTCTCCTTCTTATTATGTGTATGACTACGATGGGGAGTTGAGCTATGCAAAACCACAAAAGTCTAAGTTATGGGAAGCTGCACAAAAAGAGACAGCCCACCATGAGGTTAACAAGGAGGCTCCAGTTTATGATTCACATCCTTCACCTAGAGAACGAGTTCAAGAACCTTCTCCAATCTATGATTCAGATGATTCAGAGGAGTATAATATGGTTGTAGACTTCAAAGGGATTCACTTACAAATAAGTGGGGAGAAGGATTCCAACAACAATTTTTTCAAGAAGAGCCCAAAGTTGAAGGACCAAGCAGTTTTTGTGGTTGCCTATTGCATAAAGGTTCCTGTCGGGAAACTGTTCAAGAGAGGGAGACAACCACAAATTTTTCTCTTCAGTTCTATGACCTAGTAGCTGAATACATGACACCATTCTTCGGTCAACAACAAATGTTGTTTCTGGAGTATTGTGGTGCAGGTAAATTCTCAGTGTGGACACAAACAATTCCTTTAGCCCGAGAGAGTGGGTCTAGCCACAAACAAACAATCTATGGAAAACTTCCTTAAGCTAGAACCTAATAATAGGGCCTACCTCTTAGAACTCTATTCCTCTTGGTGATGATCCTGCTTCCTTACTCCAGCTACTTTTTGTTTCCTTCCTCCGAATACTTGAAACAAGAAAAAAAATAACAAAAACAACATGATAGCATACAAATTGCATTCAGCCTACTTAACAGGTCAAGGAACATTAAGCCATCAAATGTAAGATAACACTTCAATGTAGGAAATCAATCAATAGCTATATTCAGATAAGTTCAAAAAGCGATTACAACTAATGCCTTGACGTTGCTGGTCTACTCTAACATATTCGGGTTCCCGCACTTCTGCTAGCATCTCATGGATAGCCCCAACAATGGAAGTTTTAAGGCTTCTTCCTTTTAGTCTCAAACCAAACCAAACATACTATTCTCCCTCAACATAAACTAGAGAGCTACAATCTATAGATGTCTTGCCTATTATTCAGGCTCCAAAAATACCAATATTGAAACTAGTGAAACTTGTAAAAGGAGGGGTTTATATAGCTTGGATAGAGGGGAGATGGTTGCTCTTATCATGGGAGAAGGCTTTATCTCTTGGGTTGGTTCCATCCTAATGGGCAAAAGGAGCCCAAATTGACTTCCTTGGCTCCATCCAACCCAACCATTTACCAGAATTCCATTACGAAGCTTATAGATCTAGAAGCTTCGACTCCATATTTAAAAAACTTGCCAAAAGAGGATTGATGCGACTGAGAAAAGGCTCAGTAGTGCCGTACGGTGCTAGTCCTAGTTTTAATCTCTGCAAATCGGCGCAAGGAGGAAAATGGTCATTAGCGTTGGTCTTGTAAACTGGGGTAAAAGGAATATTCATGGGAAATGATGCAAAATCAAATCATTCTACTCATGAAGAGGGACATAATGGGAGTTTCTTCATGATGGGAAAGCATGTAGGGTTCACTGTAGTGGTCCTCCAAGATCGTGGAATGGGGGAGTGAAGGGAGAGTGTGATCCAGGAGGATTTCGTTGATTCAGTGCACAGGTGTTCAAGTGTCATCATTAGTGTTCAGTGTCGTCATCACTTTAGTTTAGCTTCGATAGTTCGACAGTGTTGGTTTATGGTTTTGCATGGTTTTCAGTTGAGATGGTTTAGCGCCTGACTGTCGACTTCTGTTCATCAACAGTTTCGCCAGGATTGGTCGACGGCATGTGTCTTATCGTTCGACTTGTAGGATTTGGTGTTGACATGGGGGTCGTCTATTGTATAGGTTTGTCATGAGGGTTGTCATCGTAACTGTAAGATTGCATCGACAATATGTTTTTGGTTTGTCACATTATGACAAATGTATTATAAAAACACCTAATCCTAAAAAATACTAAACCTAGAACCTAAGACATCATGAAAATATGTATTGTAATAAAAATACATTACAAAACCCTATGATAAACCTACCTAAAACCTATGACCTAAGTCCTAAGTTCTAAGTCCTATCACATCACATAAACCTATGTTTAAAAACCCTAAAACCAAGATTTTATCAACCCTTGGGCATATGTAACATGTTTTAACAAACAAAAAACACTATAAAATAATTAAAAACATAATGCTAACCACCGGGTTTATTGACTGCGACGAAGAAGACATGTGATCAGGCAGAGATAACTGTCGGAGGTTAACATAACAGTCATGTTATAAGAAACCGCAATGGAGATTGTAACATAACCATGTCCATGTGAGAAGTCATGGCTACGGTTAGCAGGTGACCAGGTTATAACCATGCAGAATATGCATGTGACATGTTTTCAGTTTCAAACCACAACATCTCCATGTGAACGGACCACATGACTTGACCGCAACCGTGTCGGAGGTTAGTCGCCGGATGTAACTGCTGGGCAGTTGTCACATGCGACCAGTTGCGAAACCATCACTAGAACCACCTGGGATAAGCCACCAGGTGGCAGTTAGGCAGTCAACCACTTAGTGTGCACATGACAACTGTTAGCCCTCTGCCCAGTTACCTGCCAACTAGCGGTTTCGGGGTTTATCCAAAGTAATTTTGGGTTTTTTTGATAAGTTTTGTAAAACAAGTAATGCAAGGACAATGCAACCTACCTTAGGTGTCATTTGCCAACTAGAACTAGGCTTCCAAGCATCCAAAAGGTAACCAATTCACCTTAAACTTAGCCAAAATAGGTTTTGATGTACTTGCAGGCCTAAAAAGGAAGTTTTACTTCATTGATGAAAGAGGGTGGTTTTGATATTTTGTTTGTAGATTCTAGAGGTCATATGCGGTTTTGTTTTCATTGTTACGGGAGCATCCGGAGTTGGAATTGAGAACCGTAAGAGGCATTGGAAAGATAATTTAGAGAGTTATCTGATGGAAGTGATCAAAAGTGCCTGCATTTACATTCAGACTGATCAAATCTTTGTGTAATTAACACCTTCTTTTCATTCCTAATAAAAACGGTCGCCCATCTTGAAAGCAGACCCAGAGACGTAGTCCATCAGGGATGAAATCCGTCATCAATATTTCTGTCTGGTATCATTGTGTTTTTACTATTTTCACTTATGTTATGCATCATTTATATGTTTGATCAACTGTTGTAAAGTGTTCTTCTCAAGCAGTTTACCTCGATTTCTGTTCTTTTAGTTATCATCCAAATTATTAATGGTTAATCCATTCTACATTAGTTTAAGTATATGATCACATTTCAGATCATATAATTTGGTATCAGAGCAGGTTTTGTTTGTAGAATTTTCCATTGAATGTTAACTAGGTCAAAGTCGCAGTAGCAGGAATCCTTGAGCAGATCGATCCAAAGATTGGAAAGAAATGAGTCAATCATAAATCGACCATGTATGGACCTGATGCAGGTGAAAACATTGAAACGAAGATGAGTGATGAATAGTTTCAACAAGCATTCTTGACTATGCAACAGATGTTGGGAGAAATTTACGAAGACAAGAAGGCGAGAGATGGAACTTCTTCTTCAAAGCCATCGAAGAAGGACAAAGATAAAGGGAAGACTGATAAAGCACCTTCATCTCCATCATCTCCATCATCATCTTATTCTTCTTCTTCTTCTTCCAATGCAGAATCTGAAACGAAAAAGAAACCTAAGAAAACATCTCTTTTGAAACTTGATGTTAAATTTGAGTTACCTGTTTATGATGGCGAAATGAATCCTGAAAAGCTAGATAACTGGATAAAGCAGTTAGAAGTGTATTGTCACATTCAAAAAATTTCTAGTGATAGAACTAAAATTCAGTTAGCTACAATTAGAATGGGAGGAACAAATTTAATCTGGTGGGAAAGTAAAACTCAACTAGATGTAAAGCGTAAAGGAAAAGTCATCTCTTCATGGTCTAAGTTTTTAAAAGCTCTTAGGAAACAATTCTATCCTTTAGGATACATGCAACAAGCTATTATTCATTGGAAACATCTAACGCAAGGTAAAGGGAAGAGTGTTCAGGAGTTTACTCAGGAGTTCAGAAAGAAATCATTGGCACTTGGTATTTAATTGGATACACGTGAAACTTTGTTAAAATACATCGATAGTTTACATTCATATTTGAAGCATAATTTATTGATGTTTAATCCTGATGATTTTGATGAGGTGTGTGTTCAGGCCATACATATTGAATCAGGTGGTAGACCATTCAAGTTTTCATCACAATCATCCAAAGAGTTGGAAACCAAAGATTCCAGCGATAGTAAGGGGAAGAACAATTCGAAGAGAAAGAAATCAATGATCGTTCAGAAGGAAAGACCTACTTCTTCTCATTGCCAAAGAATTGGTCATGATGAATCGAAGTGCTAGAAACTTCATCTAGAAATTAAGCCCAAAAAGTTCCCTAAGGATAAGGATGAAAATAAGTCTATTGTAGCAGTCCAACAAGATCTAGGTTCAGATTTAGGTGATGAAAGGAGGATAACCACCATGGTTACGACAGGTAAAACTTCTGACATTGGTTCAAGTTTGAAAACTATTGCATCTTCTTCAAACATCAATCCTCCACATGAGGATAAAAGAGTTGAATGGTTTAACATAAGGATAACATCTAAGCATACAAAGATAGATGCAATGTTTGACAGTGGATTGTAGAAAATTTGTGATAGGTTAACCCGATAATGCAATGTAAATCAAAGAAGAATACTATAACCTTCTTCTACTATCAATTTGAAAAAGCTTAAAGATTGAGCTGAATAATATCCAGAAGAAGAAGAATCAATGGCACAATACAAATGAAAATACTTTAGGGAGAGCCTTAGCTAAAAACCCCACATTATTGTATTATCATACATGGTGGAAATACATATGAATAATACAAAGCCTTAGCTCTCACAGCTAGCCAGTTCTCAATACAATCCTGACAAATGGTCACAAGAAATCTTGGCTTCTCTCTAGCCTTCCTCTCTGCCCTCCAAGCTCCTATTTCCTTGCGTTGTTCCTTGTGGATGATTTCCTATTACCAAATAGAAAAACAAGCCTTCAAAACTGCGCTATCCTCAAGGATGAATCCTTGACTACATGCATGAGTTTTCTCCATGAGAAAACACATGCAACTAATAGTACATTATCCTTGAACATTTATCTCAACCAGATCTTTCTCAGAATAGACATGCATGAGTTTCTGATGAGGGAATCTTTAGTTAACTAGAGTAGCACTAGTTGAGTGCATTAATGCATCAACAAACTGTTAACTCACTATTAGTTCCTCAAACAGGTTGGAACTAATTTAGTTGGACTTAACTCAGTAAACTGAGTTAAATAATTACAACTCAAATATAAGTCAATATTATCTCCTTAATTTAAGGGATAAATCTTGCATGACTTCAAAAATACTTCTAACTTGAATTTCTCCAACTAATTAATTTAAAATAAATTAATTAATTATTTCCAAGTAGCTGTTAAGACTAAATTTGATTTTAATTCACAATTTAATTCAAGGACAAATTAAATTGGAATATTCTTGTTGCCATATTTCAACACTCCCTCAAAACAAGAAAGGGATTATCTGCCACCCCGATCTTGTCTCTATGGAACTCAAATTTACACTTTGAGAATGCCTTTGTCAAAATGTCAACATCTTGCCCCTCTATCGAAATATATTGCAGCAACATGATCCTCTTGGTCTGTGAAAAGCCACGGGCAAAAAATATTGCCTTATGCTTCTCCACACTACCATCGATAGCTTGCTTTACCTTGTAAAGCCAATAGGAACTCACAACTGACTTGTTCTCCAGTCTTGGAACCACATTCCAAACACTATTATGAACTATGGAGTCATACTCCTCCACCATAGCATCAACCCAAATTGGTTGCTGTACTGATTCCTCAAAGGAAGATGGCTCAGTCTCAACACATTCCCCAGCAAGGGCCTGTTGATGCCCCGAAATTCGTTGCAACAACATCGGGGAAACCACCCGGTCCGGAACTTAGTGCAACTCCTTTTCCGTTTGGAATAGTGGCTCCGACTGGGGATAATGGGACCAGTTTCCCAAAGATTATAAGTAAACGGGATGGATGAATGATTTACGATATAAGGTGATAATAAATAAATAACTAAACTACAAAAGAAATATAATAACTATAAGCTAATCCCGGGACTTATCGATTCATTTGAATACAGCGTTTGATAATTTAGGCTTACTGGCAGGCATATAGATGACACTAACAATAAGCATAAATGTTTAAATCATTTAAGATTGCTCTGCATAAGTAGTTATGCAGAGCGATAATAGCGAATTACTGCACTCAGTCATTTATATCATTGTTACGCGCATGATTAAAAGAGATAACAAATCACAAAACATTCAATAGTGATATGAAATGCAGACTTGCTGTTATATTGCATACATGTAATCAACAATAGCAAAAGTAATAACACAGCAATTCATATAATAGAAAAGAGAACAGATACAGATAATAGTACCATGCAAGCTGTTTGATCAATCCAATATATTAATCGCTATGTCGCGGTTCTTCCTTCAGACCAGAAAGCATTCCAAGCAAACGACAATAGTGCACAATTTACTTAAAACAGCCTTCCAAGTAAAATTAAGAACCAGTGGTCGAGTTTCAAAAAGAATATAGACTGAAGCACAATAGTGCAAACTTCAGCCTTTAAGTCTTTTACAAAATTTTACGACCCTTTCCAAAACAATGAAAGGGTCTATAAATACTATGCTAATCTAAAATATCTAAATATCTAAAACTGAAAAACAACTAAATCGGCATTAATAAATATCATTTTGCATTTTGGTGATTCGGCAGTCGGCGACGATGCTTCAGTCAGAGGTCTCTTTGCCTTTACTCCTTCGCTGACATATCGCCAGCGTTGGCTCTACTTCTGGTGGAGTATTGAGGCGTGAAGTCAACTGTGCATCATATGTGGCATCTTGAATATCGGCAATCAGGTATCGGAGAGCATCTGTTAGACAATTAAGAGCCGACCTTTGAGAATGTGGTTTAATCAGGAAAAGCCAGTATGCATCGGCGGTCAAGGTATTTACTCCAGCAATTAACCGCCCTTGTTTCTCCAGATCAGGGTAATTCCTGTGCTCCAGCATGTTTGCCGTTGTTATGTTTCCAGGTGTGCATTGTGAAATCATGTTTGCCAGATACAATGTATCATTGACTAGATTGATCATGTTACTGGCAATCATTTTGCATCTGGAGGCTACTCTTTCTGCTTTCATCATCTGTGTGTTCCATTCCATGAAGAGTATGTCCTTGTATGTTACACAGATTCAGGAGAAATTTGCGGCTTGCCCTTCTGGAGTGTCTTGCCATTCAATATACTCTGTTATATCGTCTTCAGCCTGATCCAACTTACTTCTGGCTTTCTCGATTTGTTCACACACTGCTGTAGATGTTTCACACAGTGATTCAGCTTCAACAAGTTGTTGGCATAAGATCCTGATTCGAGATATCAGTGCGCTGTTTATTCGAGTTGCCTCTGCTCTGAAATCATTGATACTCTGGGCGCTCTTAATACCTTCAAGCTGAGCTGATAGCTGAATTATTTGCTCATCTTTAGCTTGTATCATCAGCTCATTCGATGCCTTCAACTGGGATAATGCCTCTGACAATTCTTTTGCTTTCTGAATGTCACTTTGGTCTATCCTCAGTTGTTCAATTTGCTGGGTTAACAAATGATTCTCTTGTTGTTGGGCCAGCAATTGTTCCTCTGCCTGCACTGCCTTATTCCTTGCCTCTATCACTTCTGCTTGTAATGCGTATATCTCATGCTCTTTAGTCTTCAAAAGAAGACTTACTTCGGATGCTTTGTCAATAGTTGCCGCTGAATAAGCTCCCGCAAATTGCGATAGCTTTGTCAGATCTTCAGAGGGATCCAATTCTCCCTTCCAGACCACATTGCCCGTGATTGTTTGCTCAGGCAAAATAGAAGGTTGATCAAGCCTTCACCTTTTCCTCGAGCGCCTTACAACGGCTCTATGCTTTGGGCTGTAGAAAATGTCTAGAGGAGGAATTTCCTCCACCTGAAGATCAATTTGATCGGATGGGTCTTGAGTGATTACCTCTACATTCTGTACCATGGGTGAGCCGCTGGTTCCTTCTAGAACCGGAGAAGAAGTAGTATTGGGAGTCTTAGAGGCGTCTGAGTCTTTGGAGGCTTCCTTACCACTTATAATGGAATCGAATTGGTTCCATTCTTTAATTAATTCAGGATCAGTAGAGATTTGCTCACTTTGTTCTGTGTGAGCTTTACTTTGTTCTTTCTCCCGTTCAATCCTTTGTTGTTCCTCCAATGCCTTCCGCTGTTGCTCCTCTTGTGCTCTTTGCTGCTGTTCCTCCAATTCCCTTTTCTGCCTATCTTCCAGTTCTTTCTTTGCTTTCTCTTCTTCTTCTCTTTTCCTCTGTTCTTCTAACTCCTTTTTCTTTCTTTGCTCTTGTTCAATTTGTGCTTTTTGCTGCCTTTCTATCTGCTCTCTTCTTTGCTTCTCTGCTTGCAGCTTGTTTCGCCTTTCCTCTTGTTGTCTATCATATTCTTTAGTTGTAACAGGAGATAGGTGTATTTGCTGCTGACCAGACTCGCTTGAGGAAGATGTTGGGGTTGTGGATAATAAATCTAGAGGCAAAGTTTGCAACCTTTGCTTTCTAAGTTTATTAAATTCAGTTAACTCCACATCTTCATATCTCAGTGAAGCGAGTTGTCTGACTTGGCTTATTGAATCGGCACTCATGAACAGGTCGTCAAACTGGTCTTCTTGATGAACAACCTTTGACAGCTTGGCCTGTTCCAAGGCAATGAAAGCAGTCTTTTTTGGATCATAAAGTCTGTTTGGAATAGAAGCCAGGGATATCAATTGGAGTTTTGCTGCTTCCTTTTCTGCATGTTTGTAATTCAGCAGCGTATAAACTCCAATTCTTAAAGGAAAAGAGGGCCATCCTCTCTTCTTCTCCTCCTTGAGAGTTTGTGTGACACTCTTAGACATAATCTGGTAGGAGATTTCCCGGGCTAACAGTTTATCTGGGACGTACAGGGGGAGGACATGTGGCCTAGCCTTGCTTCCAAAAACTCTAATATAGGTAAAATGCTCTTCGCCGAACCAATGGGCTACGGCTGGGAGATCAAAAGAAGCTTCATAGGAAATTCTAGGGATAGGTCTGTCAAAAATAGAATAGTGAACGGGAACCATAAAACCATTGCAAATTTGATACAGATGGTCTTTGTGGGAGGGTTTCCACAATTTCCGATGGTACAAGTGAATGGGTGTTGGGTCATGGGTTGTCCATCTCCAACCAAGGATAGGAAACTCAGAATTAAAACAAAGGGTATCCATAATGTAAGCAGAGTAATAGAAGGGTGGGATTTTTCTCTCAGTGACTCTGGTTTTGGCCCTAAACTCACGAATAGCTATGACCAATTTATCAGACAAAATAGTGGCCCAATCCATGATTATACTATTGACGACCGCTTCCATTAAAGGAACCATATCAATATGAATATTTGCAGAGTCATGAAATCCCCACAATCTACACATCATAATCTCGGCGTAGCAATAAGGTGAAGCCAAAGAAGCATTGGAGTACTTACCCGACATATCATGCTTGTGTTTAGCTGGATTCTGCCTCCAATCTCGGAGAGGTTCGGATGGTGATTCATTCTCCTTCGCGAATTTGTCCAAAAAGGCTCTATTATAGACTAGCTCGGGTTGAGGCAAATGATACATCCGTCTCAAGTCATCAGGCTTGAAGGAACCGAAAATCCTTCCATCCTTAGTATGGAAGGTTCTATCAGTGAGAGTAATTTCTTCAATTGCCCAACGTACCACATCAATATAAGGCAAGACTTGTTCTCTGGCTGCTATTCTGTGCAGAAAGGAGTCAGCCAAATCTTTAAGAGTTGCCTCAGACTTTCTTAGTTCATCCACACTAGCCTCCGTTACTGTCTTTTCTGGTTGTTCTGCTTCTAGCAAATTGTATGTACCTTGCCATGTAGTACCAGGAAGACCAGTGCATGTAGTGTCTGAGATTAAGCCTTTCTTTGAAACCATAGCAGCTTGGCCTGAGACAGGTGTCGGAGTAGAACCTGCCACCTTTTTGAACTTCTTTCCCATCATATTCAGACTTCTCTCGGTTGAATTCTACACAAATGCAAGAGAAATCGTAACAAAGAAATAACAATGACGATCCATAACGGGATAGATATATAACTTGAAGCGTGGTGAGATTAATTCTAAAAGTGGCTGCGGATCTAATGATTTGAGAGGGCACCGCAGATGCAATGATGGTGATTTTACAGCCTGCAGCTCCATAAATGACCATTACTTAAGTTATTAAACCGAATGACCCTTTAAAGCGTGCAATAGATTTCTTCAAAGGTCTAATCGTAATTGCTCGTTAATTCGAAGGGGCAAAGCTTTAAATACGCATGCATTACCTTATCCCTTTACTTAACGGCATTTTGAAATTTGTGCTTTTGTCAAATTGGATTTAAATATAACTTTAATGCTTTGAAATAATCACCTTTTTTTTTAGGAGTTCTGGTCATCATTAAGCGTCATCGCATCGCATCGGGAGTGTGAGTGACATTATCATTTGGGAGAGATCTTGGCGAATGCCGATTGCGACATTGTATCATATTAGTGCGCGAACATAATCCCTAAATGCATATCAATTGATTTACCGACTACCGATAGCGATATCACATCGCATCGGGAAAAAGATCTGAACGTCTTATGAAGATGTATGGGATTCTGCCGACTACCGATAGCGATATCGCATCGGGTCGAGGCTTAAAAGACTCTTCATAAGAGGCAGCGCCGATATTTGATCACCGATATCGTGTCGCATCGGGGAAAAGATGTGTGCTTTTACTGTGTGTGCATTGGCTATCGCCGATGGCCGATAGCGATATCGCATCAGAAAGAACCAAGGTAGAAAACGGTCTTGCGATTGCTTTTTCGGACTTAACCAAAAATTGCTTATTATTTGTTCAAAAAGGCTTTTGTTAACAAATTCATTTGATTATCATACCTTTTTCGAACAAATTCATTAATGCCAATTAAAATTTTTAAAAGGGACCCATTTCATATGTTAATTGTTTGTGATAAAAATGTTATGAAATGGGGGGTTGTTGTAGGGCACAACAATTGGCGATTCGCTGGTAGAACCAGTTATCTCTGGACTAATAAATATACTTACACCTTTTCAAATAGAATCTTTATAAAGAAAGGAAACTTCTAATATAACTAGATGTCTATTGATTCTGAATAAAACAAGTTTCTTCATTTGACTTCCTCTTTTTATAAACACACTTTGAGTTTTAAAACGAGTCCTTATTGGTTCATAAAAGTAAAATAGAAAACTTCTCCATATCAGCTTTTTAAAATAAACTCCTCTGTCACAGGTAGAGCCTCTGCTGCCAGCAAACGTTCATAGTCTCGGCAGGGTTACCTTTTAACCATGTCATTGTCCATTGTTCCATTCACTTAAGAGTGTGACTAAACAGAATGAATTCAAAAGATATTTTTGTATTTTTTGAATTTCACTTTCTTCTTTGCTTAAGATAAAAGCCATTGTCCTGGTTTGGTGGCCAGATAACGACAATGCCATTCACGGGTAGTAATCAAACTGAACAAGCTGGCTCGTGATGAGACCCCTTGTCTTGAAATTTCAAGCCATTACCCTGTTTGGTATGCAGTTTTGGTAATGTCAGTTAAATTATTTTCCTATGAACATGGTAAGTAGGCTTGTAATAAGACCTCTTATCTTTGATCTTTTATATTTTAAAATTACACTCTGAGAAATCATAAACTTTTAGTGAATGGGATGAACAACTATCTTCTTAAGAGTAAATGGATGACAGGTTTAAGAGTTAAAGATGCTGAAGATGGATTAGCTCCTCTTTTAATATAGATAACCTTTGGAGACTTATTTTGAAAACCCAAGATGACTCATAGAACTTCGTTCAGAGTGAAGTTTACAAAAGTTAGACTGTGATGTTCATAATAAAAAGATATCTAATTTCCTAGAAATGATCTTTCTTGGTTTAAGACGCTATTATCCAAAAGTAAATATTAATAGTGCGGTGGCGAGACAACTTTTAATTACATCGAAAGGTCAATGGAAGATGTCCCACGTCCTTATTTCTACAAATCCTACAAACTATATAAAAACTATCAAACTACATAGAGAAGGGGTTACCTCCTCAGTTAAAGAATTTCTTCAAGATCAGACCATTGACAGGGAGAGAATCCCTCACCCCTGATAGATTTTGCAGTATAAAAGTGGAATGGCCTACTTTTTCACAGATCTGAAATGGTCCGAGCCACATTTTTTGAAATTTGGAATGTTTACCTTTGTCTTCATGGGCTTTGTCCCATTTCAGGACTAGATCTCCGACTTGGAATTGTTTAGGACTAGATGAGGCCATATCAAAAGCTGCTTTAATGACTTGCTGATGTTTAGCGTGTGTAACCTTGGCTTTTTCCCTTTCTTCTTCAAGTTTAAGAATTTGATCATATCTAAACTGGATAGAGGAAGAAGGAGTTTCGTCAATAAATTGCACTAGGGCTAGAGATGGAAAAAGAAGATTGGTTGGTACGATTGCTTCTTTTCCATAGACAAGATTAAACGGAGAGGTCCCTATAGAAGCTTTCTGTGTTATCCTATCAACCCATAATGCAAATACCAAGGATTTATGCCAATTCTTATGATTCTCTTCGATTGTTCGCTTAATGATTTTGATTAGGTTTTTATTAGTTGATTCTGCTAGGCCATTACCCTGAGGATAGTAATTAGCAGAATACTTTAATTTAAATCCCATTTTGATAGCGAAATCAATCATTGCATTACCTGAGAAGTAAGAAGCATTATCAAAGACAAGAGCGTTTGGAACACCAAACCTGGTAATGATGAACTGATCTATAAATTCAATGATCGCCTCAGAGTTTGTTGTCTTTAACGGAACTGCTTCTACCCACTTTGTAAAGTAATCAGTTGCTGTAAGAATATATTTGTGCTGCTTGGAAGAAGAAGGATTAATTTCTCCAATGATGTCCAATCCCCATTGTTCAAAAGGCTGTTCAATGTTGATTGGTTGCAAAGGGAAAGCTGGTTTTTGTTGTCTTCCACTGGAAGTTTGGCATTTGATGCATTTCCTTACATATTCGTGAGCGTACTTAAACAAAGTAGGCCAATAGTATCCAGCATGAATGATTTTATGAGCTGTTGTATCAGCTCCGAAATGTCCTCCTGCTGGTCCGTCGTGTAGCTCCTGCAAAACCTTTTGAGCTTCAGGTTTCTCAAGGCATCTTAATAGGACAGAATCATAGTTTCTTCTGAAGAGCACATCGCCAATAATGGAAAAAATCTTAGCTTTCAATCTAATGGCTCTTTTGTTTTTGTAGGACAAATTGGTAGGTGCATAACCATTCTTTAAATAAAAGATCAGATCTGCATATTGAGATTCGGAATCAGGAATACTTAGCTGATTAACTTCTTGGGTTTGCTCTGTATCACTTGATTCCGGAATGTTTGATGCTCCTGCTAATATCCTGCAAAAACCTTGACCTTTAACAAACTTTGCTGGCTTTATTTCTAGATCATATTCTTGGAGAGCTGCGACCCAATTTTCCCTCTTTTCTCCCAATTCCTTTTGGATTAATAGTTGCCTAACTGCTGAGAAAGGAACTATCACTTTAGTATGGGTTTTTAAAAGAAAGGGTCGATAATGTTTGACTGCTTTAAAGACAGCAAAAGCTTGTTTCTCAATATCGGAATAGTTTAATTCGGCGCCTTGAAAGTTTGAACTGAAGAACGAGATGGGCGCTTCCAAATTGTCATCATTCAACTGGGTGAGCACTGCTGCGTAAGATAAGTCGGATGCAATGGTATATAATATAAAATGATTAGAAAGATTTGGAGTATTCAGAGCTGGGACATTGATTATTGATTGCTTAATATCATTAAAAGCTTACTTTTCCTCTAATCCCCATCTGAAGGTTGAATTCTTTTTAATCATCGTTTGTAGTGGTAGTACAATCTGTGAAAAATCTGGAACAAATCGTTTAACGAAATTAATCTGCCCTAGAAACGACTGCATCGATTTTTTGTTGTGCGGAAAAGGAATTTCAGAAATTTCCTTAATTCGATCAGGATCTACATAAATGCCATCTTTAGATACAATAAACCCTAGAAGCTTACCCTGGTTGAGAGCAAAGAAAGACTTTTTCGGGTTGAGAGAGATACCATATGTTTTGCATCGTTGAAAAATCTGTTTTAAATCATGCAAGTGGTTATATCTCTTTTTAGAATACACAGTAATATCATCGAGGTAGACGACTACTGTCCGGTTAATTAACCCTCTAAAGGCTGTATCCATGGCTCTTTGGAATGTCGCTCCTGCATTTATGAGTCCAAAAGGCATCTTTTGATATGCATAAGTTCCCCATTTTGTCCTGAATGTAGTCTTTAGTTGGTCATCAGGATGGACCAACACTTGATTATATCCTGAGAAACCGTCGAGAAAGGACATTAATTCAGATCCTGCTACCGATTGGAGGATTTGTTCCATGGTAGGCAGTGGGAAATTATCTTTCAAGCTTGCCTTATTCAAGTTTCTGAAATCAATACAGATTCGAATGTCGCCGTTTTTCTTCCTGACTGGTACCATATTGGAGACCCAGTTTGAGTGTCAGACAGGGAAGATAATCTTAGCTTTTAGGAGCTTATTAAGTTCCGACTTTATTTGGCTCTCCAAATTCGGGTGTATTTTTCTTAACTTCTGTTGGATAGGTTTTTGATCGGGAAGCATAGGAATAGTATGTTGTATGATAGATGTATCATATGTCTTGAGGTCGTCATACTTCCAAGCAAAAACTTGCTTGTTTTTCCTTAAGAGTTTGATGAATGCTTCCTTTTCTTCTATAGAAAGTCCTAGTCCTAAGTTGATATTTTGAGGAGCTTGATCTGTTCCCAAATTGATCGATTCAAACCTAAGAGTAGAGCTTTGGAGTTTTGCATTAATTACAGGTTTGAACCTATCTTTAATGTCATAAAGGTCTTCGAGCTTTACTACAGGCTTAGGAATCGCGTTATCTTGAGATGTTTCTTTCATTTGAGAATCATGGTCATGCTCTTCAATGATTTGATTGTCATAAGACTTTTCAGAGCTTAAGAATTGCAAGATGTCCTCGTCATGGTTGAAAACCCTCCAGTTAGTGATGTTATCGGGAACTGAAGGTCTAAAAATTAATTCTATAGAAAATCTATCAAGGCTATAGTCTTCGGAAGGGAGGAGTTTGGAAGCTACGTTGGCTAGTAAATCAGCTGCTGAGTTTTGTGATCTTGGAATTGAAGAAATGTTGAATGCTGAGAAATGCAAAGTAAGATCTTGCACTAGCGATTGATAATGCTTAAGGTGGCTTGAAAGGCAATGAATTGTATTTCTTACCTGTTTAACAATGATCTCACCATCGCCGAATACTTTTATATATTGGACTTTAAGGTCAATTGCCTTATATAGTCCCTGCACTAGAGCTTCGTAT
Source organism: Pinus tabuliformis (assembly GCA_031772625.1). NCBI lineage: Eukaryota > Viridiplantae > Streptophyta > Pinopsida > Pinales > Pinaceae > Pinus > Pinus tabuliformis. The sequence goes on from CM062817.1 coordinate 1,028,715,299, forward strand.
TCGGCCGTGTTATTGGTGCATTCAAATTCTAATTGACAGGATAGCATTGTTTTTTCGCCTTGCGGACTAACCAAAATGCAACCTGCTCCTGAGCCCTCACTGGACTTAGAGCCATCAAAATACAAAGACCAAAATAAAGGAGAATCAACAAAAATATTTACATCTTTTTGATTTGCGTTGAAGCATTTGGATAAATTGGTTTGTGAAAAATTTTCTACTTGAGATGTACAATGGTTAACTGAAAAAGGGGAAGATTGGGCAACAAAGTTGCCAAAGAATGATTCTGAGGAATAATTTCCCAAAATGTTGTTGTTGAAGGCCACAGGCTGGTTTTCTTGTTCGAAATCGGTTACTGTGTGAGTCATGTGTTTCTCACGGTCGATCCTTATTTGATTTGGCTTACCCTTGTAGGGGAGCCACATATGTGACCAATCCGTGGAAATGTATCCATGCAGTTTCTCAGACCAATCTCTGCTCAAAATTAAACCATAGAATTCAGGTATGTCAGCAATCAAAATATCTATTCTCTGTACTATTCTGGGATCAGCAGACAACCTGATAGTCACGGAATTAATTTCTCCTATAACCTGCACTTTGGTTCTGTCTAACTGTACAATATGAATTGCGGACTTCTGGGGTTCTATGTTCAGTTTAGAACAAACTGAAGCTGGCATAATATTAGATGAAGCCCCTGAATCAATTAAACAGTTATGCAGATTTCGATTATAGATTTCATAGGTGAGCAAGAAAGGTGGGGTATGAGAATTGGATCTATCTCCGATCAGAACCGAATCGGTAGCTTCGACCATATCTGGAGGGGGTTGTCCTGAATCATTAGCAGCTTTTGAACTGGGAAGAGGAGAAGAGGGGACAACGTTAAATTCTCTTAGGAGCAATTTCTGCTGATGTTTTAACTTACTTAGTTCAAACATGGTTATGTTTGCCTTAGTCTTTTTCATATCATCAACAATATTATACTCCATGGAGTCAGATACCACTAGTGTCTTGGATGTTGAAGGAGAGTTAGAAATTGGAGGCTGGTTTTGAGGGGTTGCTACCGGAGACTTCTTTGGAAGAACTTTTTCTTTTGGTGTGGCAGCACCTGCACTCCTCTTTTTTGTAGTTGTTTGGGTAGGTTCAGAAGCGATTTTACTTCTTGTAGTAACAGGAAAAGCTTCTTCTTGATTCTCGGTGTCAGAATTTGGGAGTATGAAATCCCACATGCCGTGACACTCAACTACTTCTTCTTCATCATCCATTTGAGAGGTTGATTCCTCTTCTTCTTCTTCCTGTTCAGAGTCTGCATTAGATATAACATTGGGTGGCTTTGTTTCAGTTTTCTTGAAAGTTCTAAATGGTCTTTTGTTCGAAGTTTTGGCCACCTGTTTTTTAATTTCAACCATTTCATTAGACAATGTTTTAAGGACCTTTTGTAAACCTTCCATGTCGTATGGGTCCTTTGGGGTCTTTTTCTTAGAATCTTCTTTAAATGAAACTTTTTTGGATTTTCTATCCTCCAAGGCAGCTTTCTTCTCTAGAGCATTAATACGCTTTTCAACTGCAAGTGCTTCCTTCATATTTTCAGCTAAGGTAGGTTTGCCAGCCCTGTCAACAAAAATAGCTATATTGGAAGGGAGGGCAGTAATGTACCATTCACTCCTAATTTGTTCACTTGGTTTCGAAGCGGTGGGGATTTTATTTAGGAGTTTGTTGAATCGAGCATTAAACTCCTTTATTGGTTCCCTATGCTCTATTCTCAAATTGGAGAGGTCGTTTATTAAAGTCGCCAGAGACCTGTCATCTCCATATTTGGTAAGGAACTGCTCTTGGCATGTGGTCCAGCTGGTAATAGAACCAGAAGGTAAAGAGAAATACCAGGATCCTGCCGATCCTTGCAGGGTATAAGGGAAAAGTCTGACAACAACATCTTGTTCTGTCACTCCTTTTAAGTTAACTGCTAACATGAAATTGTTAATATGTTCTTCAGCTTGTGTTCCGTTATCTGGATTAAATTTAGGCAACCATTTTTCGGGAGCATCAGGTAGATCATGTAATGGTCCGGGCATATTGACTGCACCTGGCGTAGTCCATGGATCTGCCATTATGCTGGCGATAATAGTTGTTACTACTATTGGTATTCCAGATGACTAGGAGAAGAAGTTGTTGGAGAGAGAGTAGCTTGAGATGTTGTAGTACTTATTCCCTGATGAACAACAATGTGTAACGGAGGAGTGGATGGTTGACTTCGGAGAGGAGGAGTTGAGATGGAAGATATGGAAGAAAGATCTTCACTATTAGATACTTCAGTAATCTTCTTAGCCTTTTTCCTTTTCGATAAAGGGAACTCAGTAGGTTCAATACCGAGTTTTTCGCTCTGAAGTCTGGTAAGTGGATGGGATAAGTTTAACTACGAGGTCACACTACTTTGTGATACTTCAGATTTCTGAGGTGAAATCGAGAAGCTCTGAAGTTTATGGATAAGAGACTGAACTTCAGGGGATTCAAGACTTAAATGTTCTGAAATATGATGGGTATGAGCAGTGGTGGTTGATTCCTCTTTTTCTCGATTGTGTGCCGGAGAACCAGCATGTGATTGAGAAGGGGAAGAGGATTTGGAGGGAGAATTACTCTTAGAATGGTTTGCAGATTTGGACCTACTTGCCATTCACAGTCGAAGGCCCTCCTTCTAGCGCCAAAAATGTTGATGCCCCGAAATTCGTTGCAACAACATCGGGGAAACCACCTGGTCCGGAACTTAGTGCAGCTCCTTTTCCGTTTGGAATAGTGGCTCCGACTGGGGATAATGGGACCAGTTTCCCAAAGATTATAAGTAAACGGGATGGATGAATGATTTACGATATAAGGTGATAATAAATAAATAACTAAACTACAAAAGAAATATAATAACTATAAGCTAATCCCGGGACTTATCGATTCATTTGAATACAGCGTTTGATAATTTAGGCTTACTGGCAGGCATATAGATGACACTAACAATAAGCATAAATGTTTAAATCATTTAAGATTGCTCTGCATAAGTAGTTATGCAGAGCGATAATAGCGAATTACTGCACTCAGTCATTTATATCATTGTTATGCGCATGATTAAAAGAGATAACAAATCACAAAACATTCAATAGTGATATGAAATGCAGACTTGCTGTTATATTGCATACATGTAATCAACAATAGCAAAAGTAATAACACAGCAATTCATATAATAGAAAAGAGAACAGATACAGATAATAGTACCATGCAAGCTGTTTGATCAATCCAATATATTAATCACTATGTCGCGGTTCTTCCTTCAGACCAGAAAGCATTCCAAGCAAACGACAATAGTGCACAATTTACTTAAAACAGCCTTCCAAGTAAAATTAAGAACCAGTGGTCGAGTTTCAAAAAGAATATAGACTGAAGCACAATAGTGCAAACTTCAGCCTTTAAGTCTTTTACAAAATTTTACGACCCTTTCCAAAACAATGAAAGGGTCTATAAATACTATGCTAATCTAAAATATCTAAATATCTAAAACTGAAAAACAACTAAATCGGCATTAATAAATATCATTTTGCATTTTGGTGATTCGGCAGTCGGCGGCGATGCTTCAGTTAGAGGTCTCTTTGCCTTTACTCCTTCGCTGACATATCGCCAGCGTTGGCTCTACTTCTGGTGGAGTATTGAGGCGTGAAGTCAGCTGTGCATCATATGTGGCATCTTGAATATCGGCAATCAGGTATCGGAGAGCATCTGTTAGACAATTAAGAGCCGACCTTTGAGAATGTGGTTTAATCAGGAAAAGCCAGTATGCATCGGCGGTCAAGGTATTTACTCCAGCAATTAACCGCCCTTGTTTCTCCAGATCAGGGTAATTCCTGTGCTCCAGCATGTTTGCCGTTGTTATGTTTCCAGGTGTGCATTGTGAAATCATGTTTGCCAGATACAATGTATCATTGACTAGATTGATCATGTTACTGGCAATCATTTTGCATCTGGAGGCTGCTCTTTCTGCTTTCATCATCTGTGTGTTCCATTCCATGAAGAGTATGTCCTTGTATGTTACACAGATTCGGGAGAAATTTGCGGCTTGCCCTTCTGGAGTGTCTTGCCATTCAATATACTCTGTTATATCGTCTTCAGCCTGATCCAACTTACTTCTAGCTTTCTCGATTTGTTCACACACTGCTGTAGATGTTTCACACAGTGATTCAGCTTCAACAAGTTGTTGGCATAAGATCCTGATTTGAGATATCAGTGCGCTGTTTATTCGAGTTGCCTCTGCTCTGAAATCATTGATACTCTGGGCGCTCTTAATACCTTCAAGCTGAGCTGATAGCTGAATTATTTGCTCGTCTTTAGCTTGTATCATCAGCTCATTCGATGCCTTCAACTGGGATAATGCCTCTGACAATTCTTTTGCTTTCTGAATGTCACTTTGGTCTATCCTCAGTTGTTCAATTTGCTGGGTTAACAAATGATTCTCTTGTTGTTGGGCCAGCAATTGTTCCTCTGCCTGCGCTGCCTTATTCCTTGCCTCTATCACTTCTGCTTGTAATGCGTATATCTCATGCTCTTTAGTCTTCAAAAGAAGACTTACTTCGGATGCTTTGTCAATAGTTGCCGCTGAATAAGCTCCCGCAAATTGCGATAGCTTTGTCAGATCTTCAGAGGGATCCAATTCTCCCTTCCAGACCACATTGCCCGTGATTGTTTGCTCAGGCAAAATAGAAGGTTGATCAAGCCTTCGCCTTTTCCTCGAGCGCCTTACAACGGCTCTATGCTTTGGGCTGTAGAAAATGTCTAGAGGAGGAATTTCCTCCACCTGAAGATCAATTTGATCGGATTTGTCTTGAGTGATTACCTCTACATTCTGTACCATGGGTGAGCCGCTGGTTCCTTCTAGAACCGGAGAAGAAGTAGTATTGGGAGTCTTAGAGGCGTCTGAGTCTTTGGAGGCTTCCTTACCACTTATAATGGAATCGAATTGGTTCCATTCTTTAATTAATTCAGGATCAGTAGAGATTTGCTCACTTTGTTCTGTGTGAGCTTTACTTTGTTCTTTCTCCCGTTCAATCCTCTGTTGTTCCTCCAATGCCTTCCGCTGTTGCTCCTCTTGTGCTCTTTGCTGCTATTCCTCCAATTCCCTTTTCTGCCTATCTTCCAGTTCTTTCTTTGCTTTCTCTTCTTCTTCTCTTTTCCTCTGTTCTTCTAACTCCTTTTGCTTTCTTTGCTCTTGTTCAATTTGTGCTTTTTGCTGCCTTTCTATCTGCTCTCTTCTTTGCTTCTCTACTTGCAGCTTGTTTCGCCTTTCCTCCTGTTGTCTATCATATTCTTTAGTTGTAACAGGAGATAGGTGTATTTGCTGCTGACCAGACTCGCTTGAGGAAGATGTTGGGGTTGTGGATAATAAATCTAGAGGCAAAGTTTGCAACCTTTGCTTTCTAAGTTTATTAAATTCAGTTAACTCCACATCTTCATATCTCAGTGAAGCGAGTTGTCTGACTTGGCTTATTGAATCGGCACTCATGAACAGGTCGTCAAACTGGTCTTCTTGATGAACAACCTTTGACAGCTTGGCCTGTTCCAAGGCAATGAAAGCAGTCTTTTTTGGATCATAAAGTCTGTTTGGAATAGAAGCCAGGGATATCAATTGGAGTTTTGCTGCTTCCTTTTCTGCATGTTTGTAATTCAGCAGCGTATAAACTCCAATTCTTAAAGGAAAAGAGGGCCATCCTCTCTTCTTCTCCTCCTTGAGAGTTTGTGTGACACTCTCAGACATAATCTGGTAGGAGATTTCCCGGGCTAACAGTTTATCTGGGACGTACAGGGGGAGGACATGTGGCCTAGCCTTGCTTCCAAAAACTCTAATATAGGTAAAATGCTCTTCGCCGAACCAATGGGCTACGGCTGGGAGATCAAAAGAAGCTTCATAGGAAATTCTAGGGATAGGTCTGTCAAAAATAGAATAGTGAACGGGAACCATAAAACCATTGCAAATTTGATACAGATGGTCTTTGTGGGAGGGTTTCCACAATTTCCGATGGTACAAGTGAATGGGTGTTGGGTCATGGGTTGTCCATCTCCAACCAAGGACAGGAAACTCAGAATTAAAACAAAGGGTATCCATAATGTAAGCAGAGTAATAGAAGGGTGGGATTTTTCTCTCAGTGACTCTGGTTTTGGCCCTAAACTCACGAATAGCTATGACCAATTTATCAGACAAAATAGTGGCCCAATCCATGATTATACTATTGACGGCCGCTTCCATTAAAGGAACCATATCAATATGAATATTTGCAGAGTCATGAAATCCCCACAATCTACACATCATAATCCCGGCGTAGCAATAAGGTGAAGCCAAAGAAGCATTGGAGTACTTACCCGACATATCATGCTTGTGTTTAGCTGGATTCTGCCTCCAATCTCGGAGAGGTTCGGATGGTGATTCATTCTCCTTCACGAATTTTTCCAAAAAGGCTCTATTATAGACTAGCTCGGGTTGAGGCAAATGATACATCCGTCTCAAGTCATCAGGCTTGAAGGAACCGAAAATCCTTCCATCCTTAGTATGGAAGGTTCTATCAGTGAGAGTAATTTCTTCAATTGCCCAACGTACCACATCAGTATACGGCAAGACTTGTTCTCTGGCTGCTATTCTGTGCAGAAAGGAGTCAGCCAAATCTTTAAGAGTTGCCTCAGACTTTCTTAGTTCATCCACACTAGCCTCCGTTACTGTCTTTTCTGGTTGTTCTGCTTCTAGCAAATTGTATGTACCTTGCCATGTAGTACCAGGAAGACCAGTGCATGTAGTGTCTGAGATTAAGCCTTTCTTTGAAACCATAGCAGCTTGGCCTGAGACAGGTGTCGGAGTAGAACCTGCCACCTTTTTGAACTTCTTTCCCATCATATTCAGACTTCTCTCGGTTGAATTCTACACAAATGCAAGAGAAATCGTAACAAAGAAATAACAATGACGATCCATAACGGGATAGATATATAACTTGAAGCGTGGTGAGATTAATTCTAAAAGTGGCTGCGGATCTAATGATTTGAGAGGGCACCGCAGATGCAATGATGGTGATTTTACAGCCTGCAGCTCCATAAATGACCATTACTTAAGTTATTAAACCGAATGACCCTTTAAAGCGTGCAATAGATTTCTTCAAAGGTCTAATCGTAATTGCTCGTTAATTCGAAGGGGCAAAGCTTTAAATACGCATGCATTACCTTATCCCTTTACTTAACGGCATTTTGAAATTTGTGCTTTTGTCAAATCGGATTTAAATATAACTTTAATGCTTTGAAATAATCACCTTTTTTTTAGGAGTTCTGGTCATCATTAAGCGTCATCGCATCGCATCGGGAGTGTGAGTGACATTATCATTTGGGAGAGATCTTGGCGAATGCCGATTGCGACATTGTATCATATTAGCGCGCGAACATAATCCCTAAATGCATATCAATTGATTTACCGACTACCGATAGCGATATCACATCGCATCGGGAAAAAGATCTGAACGTCTTATGAAGATGTATGGGATTCTGCCGACTACCGATAGCGATATCGCATCGGGTCGAGGCTTAAAAGACACTTCATAAGAGGCAGCGCCGATATTTGATCACCGATATCGTGTCGCATTGGGGAAAAGATGTGTGCTTTTACTGTGTGTGCATTGGCTATCGCCGATGGCCGATAGCGATATCGCATCAGAAAGAACCAAGGTAGCAAACGGTCTTGCGATTGCTTTTTTGGACTTAACCAAAAATTGCTTATTATTTGTTCAAAAAGGCTTTTGTTAACAAATTCATTTGATTATCATACCTTTTTCGAACAAATTCATTAATGCCAATTAAAATTTTTAAAAGGGACCCATTTCATATGTTAATTGTTTGTGATAAAAATGTTATGAAATGGGGGCTTGTTGTAGGGCACAACAGGGCCATGTATCCAGTGTACCTCTTAAGTGACCTCCTCTGTTTACACTGAGAAGATGGTGCTCCCACATTCTCTCTTGCATCCTCCAACAATCTGTCAGCTTCTCTTGTGCGCTTCTGTCCATCTCTAGAAGACTCTACTTGAGTGGATGTCTCCACTCGTAGAACCTCTGCATGCAGCTACTCCACATCAGTCTGAGGCCCCTCCTCCTTAGGAACCAACAGTTCCTCCAGAACTGGTAGTTGGAGCTCCCTCTCAAGGGAAACTGGCATGGCCTTCTGCTCATCAAAATTGATATCTCTGCAAACCACTGTCCTTAGACTGGTAGGAAAGTACACCTAATAGTTGTGAGGTGTAACAGTGTACCCCAAAAATATCCCCAACTCTACTATCAGCTCAAGCTTCTTCCGTGCATCCTTTGTCACATGGCAATATACTGATGAGCCAAAGATCTTGAAGTAACCCACATCTAGTCACTTACGGGAGAAAGCTTCGTCTGGTGTATTCATCCCAAGTATGCGATGCGGGCTTCTATTCTACAAATAGACTGTTGTGTTGCATGCCTAATCCCACAAGTGAAGTGGTAGGCCTTGGTCATGCAGCATTGCCCATGCTTCCCCTACAATAGTTCTGTTTTTCCTCTCAGCCACCCCATTCTGCTATGGGTTATGAGGTGCTGTCAACTCTCATTTAATTCATTCCGCTGCACAGAAGTCCTTAAAATCTTAGGAGACATATTCTCCACCGTTGTCGCTTTTCAAGGCCTTGATCTTCTTCCCTGACTCTTTCTCGACCAAAGCTTTGAACTCATAAAACTTTGTGAAGGTTTGGTCCTTCTTCTGCATGAAATAAATCCAACATTTATGAGAATAATCATCAATGAAAATCACATAATACCTTTGCTTTGCTGTGGATTCCATCAAGAATGGTCCACACAAACCATTATGAAATTGCTCTAAGATAGCCTCTGCTCAACTATCTTGATCATGAAAGGAAGACTTGGTGTACTTTCCCAAGGTACAACCTTTGCATGTGTCAACTTGCTCAAGATACCTTTGGGAAGTCTTGTAGATATCTGCTACATTATCTTCAAAGCCCCTTGATGCAAATGGCCCAAACGCCTATGCCACAACTCGCTAATGTCTTGGCTTTGCACCAATTTTTCTTTCGTACTCAATGCCGCACAATCATCTACCTCTAGTTTATAGAGATTCTTCACCCAAATCCTTATCCTCTTTGTTTGAACCATGGTTATGTGTCTTAGGAATGCCTTTCCTTTACTAAAGACAACATCGTAGCCTTTGTCCTCCAACATCGTGACCGATACCAAGTTCTTCTTCAGTCCAGACACATACATCACATCTGTCAAGGTGAGAGGAGCTCCATGCTCCCTTTGAAAAGAAACCATGCCCACTCCTAAAACACTATACCTTTCGTCATCACCCATCTCTATGCACATATTGAGGTCTTTCTCCTCCAAGGCACTAAATAATTTTTTATCCCTGGTCATGTGGAATGAGGCTCCACTGTCAAGATACCAGACACAACCCATCATTAATGACACCATGCATGCAATGAGGGTAAAGTCCATTTTGAATTGAGAGGATAATGCCTCACCTTCCGATCCTTCCGAGGATCCCTTCTTTGACTTCTTCGATGGGAAATTAGTTGCATAATGTCCCATTTTGTGACAATTAAAGCATCTTGCTTTATACATGTCACCCTTCTTCCCTCCATGAGAATAATTCGATTTGAAATGGGAAGCCTTCCCCTTCCCTTTCCTTGCCTTACTTGCTAAGGCCAAATTTTCTTCATCATCATTCTTGGATGAAGAACCATCTCGTGTGCTCCTCCTGATCTCCTCCTGCATAAGATCTGACCACAGTTGTTCCCAATCCAATAGTTTCTCCCTTCCATTCACAGAGTCCTTGTATCTATTCCAACTCTTTGGAAGGCCAAGGAGAGCGAGGCTCACCATATCATCGCAGTAGTTACTCCCACACTGCCAAGGTCATCTCTGCAGGTGGTGAGCTTGTTCAGATATGTGGAAATAGTATCGCCCTTCTCCATCTTGATTCTTCGAAGCTTATCCTTGAGCTCTAATTTCCTTTGGTCGCTACTGTTCTGGTAGAGGTCCTTCAATGTCTTCCACATTGAAAATGGAGTATCCTTCCCATGGAGACTCAAGACAATATGGTCTTGAACTCCCTCAAGGATGATCCATCTCGCCTTCGTCACACACTTCTTCCACTCAGCCAACTCTTGTGCATTAGTTGAAGCTGGCTTTGGGATTTCTTGATCAATGAATTCCTTCAAGCCATTGTCTTCTAATACAACCTCCATTCTATCTTTCCATGCTATGTAAGTCGAGCTACCTTCCAAGGCATACTCGAGTCTCAAGCCATAGAATTCCATTGGCCAACCTTGAAGTATGATGTGAATTAGATTTTCACCTACAACCCTGAACTTCAAACTTTGAATTCTCTTTTCAGTGTACTATTCATAGCTTCGATACCATGTAGAAAATCTATGATAGGGTTAACCCGATAATGGAATATAAATCAAAGTAGAATACTATAACCTACTTCTACTATCAATTTGTGGAAGCTTAAAAATCGAGCTGAAGAATATAACCAGAAGAAGAAGAATCAATGGCACGATACACATGAAAATAATTTGGGGAAAGCCTCAGCTGGTGGAAATACATAGGAATTATACAAAGCCTTAGCTCTCACAGCTAGCCAACTCTCAGTACAATCCTCACAGATGCTCACAGGAAATCTTGGCTTCTCTCTAGCCTTCCTCTCTGCCTTCCAAGCTCCTATTTCCTTGCGCCATTCCTTGTGGATGATTTTCCTATTACCAAGTCGAAAAACAAGCCTTCAAAACTACTCAATCCTCAAGGATGAATCCTTGACTGCATGCATGATTTTTCTCCATGATAAAACACATGCAACTGAGTACATTGTCCTTGAACATTTATCTCAACTGGGTCTTTCTCAGCATAGACATGCATGAGTTTCTGATGATGGAATCTTCATTTAACTGGAGTAGAAGTGCATTAATGCATCAACTGACTGTTAACTCACTATTAGTTCCTCAAACTGTTTGGACCTAATTTAACTAGACTTAACCACGACCATGTGAGCAGTCATGGCTACGGTTAGCAGGTGACCAGGTTATAACCGCGTAGAATATGCATGTGACAGGTTTTCGGTTTCAAACCGCAACATCACCATGTGAACAGACCACAGGACTTGACCACAACCGCATCGGAGGTTAGCTGTCGGATGTAACCACTGGGCAGTTGTCACATGCGAACAGTTGCGAAACCATCACTGGAACCGCCGGGGATAAGCCACCAGGTGGCGGTCAGGCAGCCGACCACTCGGTGTTCACATGACAGCCGTTAGCCCTCCGCCCGGTTAGCTTCCAGCTAGCAGTTTCGGGGTTTGTCCAAAGTAATTTTGGGTTTTTTGATAAGTTTTGTAAAACAAATAATGCAAGGACCATGCAACCTACCTTAGGTGTCAATTTCCAACTAGACCAAATCTTCCAAACATCCAGAAGGCAACGAATTCACCTCAAACTTAGCCAAAAGAGGTTTTGATGTACTTGCAAGCCTATAAAAGGCAGTTTTACTTCATTGATGAAAGAGGGTGGTTTTGATATTTTGTTTGCAGATTCTAGAGGTCATATGCAGTTTTGTTTTCAGTGTTACAGGAGCATATGAAGTTGGAATTGGGAACTGTCTGAGGCGTTGGAAAGTTGGTTCAGAGAGCTATCTAATGACAGTGATCATAAGTGCTTGTGTGCACATTCAGATAGGTCAAATCTCTATGTAATTGACACCTTCTTTTCATTCCTAATAAAAATGGTCTCCCATGTTGAAATTGGACACGAAGACGTAGTCCATCAGGGAAGAACTCCGTCATCAATCTTTCTGTATGGTATCACTGTGTTTTTACTATTTTCACTTCTGTTATGCATCATTTATATGTTTGATTAACTGTCGTAAAGTGTTCTTCTCAAGCAGTTTACCTTCAGTTATCATTCAAATCATTAATGGTTAATCAATTCTAAATCAATTTAACTATATGATCACATTTAAGATCAAAGTGCAAAATGCTATGTAACAGATGGCCCCTAAAGCATGAAGGCCGAACTAGAGCGAGGGTGAAATTCTTTACAAGTAGATGCTAGGAACCAGATTCCATTGTCTGAAAACTTGCAAGAAAGAATAGATACATATACATCGCTGAAAACTCTGACAAATGATACATGAATCATGGTATGGATGCAACCATCCAGCTAATGATCATGTAAATGGATCCAAGGCATGGGCACAACCATCCAATATAGAGGATCATAACGAAACCAAGGTATGGTCGCAACCATCCAATAATGAGAAGGATCACATATAACAACTCATGGTATGGTCGCAACCATCCATCTGAAAGAGACATGTATTTCGACATGATCATGTCACATTTCCTTGTAACTTGGAATTGTGTAATCTAAGACTAGGGTCTTACGCTCCAACACGACCCAATCAAAGTAAAAATCCTAACATGTGAATGAATGCGTTGAAGTCGAACGGGCTCGAAAGTCGCTTGATTACCGGTTAATGATGTGAACCGTTAACAAGCATGAGAGAAACCACCAATAATGACAATGGTTCTCAAGGCACTAACAACACAGTTCACGAAATGTGAATAAAGGAACTGAAGTCACATCGAACTCCAATGATGTGAACTTGTTGTCAAGTGTGAAGAAATTGCCATTAGGGCATGCAAGCTCTAAGGTGCTAGAAAGGAGTCTCTCGACCAGATTCCTGGATAATGAGCTGAAGTCGATAGGAAGCGATAGTGTCAAAGGAGGGCGATGATGTATCCCACATCATCGAGATGAGACAAAGGGATGCAATGGTTTTAGATGATATAGAGAGTCAGGAGTAAGTGTAATTACAGAAGGACTAACTCTTGAACATATCGACGACACGACTCCGAAGTTTGACAGCTTTTGGATCCATATGATAGGTGGTCATGATGACATGGAAGAGATTAAATGGAAGGCAAAAATGAATGGCCCAACCCAGGAAGGTCAATGATGAAAAGGAGGATATCCCAACTCAACACAAAGCAGAAAGTGTCATGTTCAAGAGTGAGCTACCGACACAACTGACAAAATTTCCCATTTTCCCCCACCATTTCTGGTAGGTACCCCAATTGTTTTTTATCACAAGCTTGAAGGGTATTGCATGTGTTTGCATGTAAGTTCATCCTTCAAACGAATCTGACCTAGTAAGTTTAATGAGCCCTAGGAAGGAGAAGCTCACATCCGTCATGGTGACAAATCCAATGTCGTTTAATTTTTTAACAAGTTCGACAAAGGTGTAACTCGATATCTTTTTCATATATAGAGAATTTGAAAAAGACACAGAAAAGAAAACTCCACGTGGTCCCTTTTCATACATTTGTGTCTCTTGAGCCCGAAAAGGTAGAAAACGATACTTGAGATAACCGCTTGACCATTTTAGTCAAGGAGTACCTTTTTCATAAATATTTTATCCCAACCCAAAAAAGGGATAAACGTATACTGGGTAAATGATGTTTCATAGCCTTTAACGAGTTAAAAATGACGAGCTTGGCAATCTTTTCGTGTTTAAAGAGTCGGAAAAGAGCTTAAAAGTGGACCCCCCATTTTTATTCTCTTTTACGAGTCAAAAAGGGAAAAATACTCAGCGATCTTTTCATTTGAGTTTTACAAGTCGAGAAAAGAGCTTAAACGTGACTCCAGTACCATCATCAATAATCTGTCACCTGTTGCTGCACAAAAGGTAAATGCATTATCCAATTTCTGAGGCAAAAATAGGTTAAAAATACTTTAAAAACCCTAATATTTCATGAAAAATGAATAAAAGGAGGAAAAAGTAATTAATTTTTACCATTTTACCATTTTACCTTGTGTAGAGCATTTTTCACCCATTTGTGCCCTAGATTTTCAGGAGCAGATTGCGGGAGATCTGGGAGGCCATTCGATGATCCATTAGTTGCAGGTAAGAGCCAAGACCTTTAGCTTCATTTTAATGCTCATTTTTCTTGTTTTTAATCGTTTTTTGGATTTCTTGAGGAGGATTTAGCAAAAAAAATTCACCCTCGGTTGGCGCGATTTCCAGGCACAGAATCGCACCGATCGGGGGTTATTAATAGTTTCAAGCGCACCGTTGGTGCTACTATTTTTAAATTAGTCGCGCTAGTGCCATGAACAAAAAATTTTCAAGTTTTTGCCCAATTTCTCTGATTTGATCCAAATTTCTCTAGCCAAGGATGATTATTGACTTGATTTTATGGTTTTTGCAGGGAAAACATCATGAAAAATGGTTGATTGGAAGGAACATGAGCATGAGGACATTGATACACAAGCAATGGAAAACCCAAATTTCTTGAATGCCTTGAGGAATTGTGGGCTCCTCAAATTCTTCCTCACACCAGGTTTGTGGTCTCAACCCGAATTGCTACGGTATATGATTAGTCTCTGGGATGTCAATTGGGAAGTTTTTATGATCCGAGACCAAGAACTGGAGTTGGAAACTTCCGACATTTATTTCATCATAGGATTGTCCCAAAGAGGGGAACTAGTCAATTTGTATGGGTCCAGGCCTATTGGGGCAAGTGTGAACATGTTTCTCACAGAACACTGCCTGGAAGCACTAAATCAAAGAGTAGTAAGATAGAGATCCTGAGTGTTCAGGATCTTGTGTTGAAAGTGCTTATTTTGACCATCAACGGAGTGGCTGGGTCTCAAGCACAACATGAGTCCAACAAGTGAAAGTTTCAATATGCTATTGATTGTATGACACTGAATATCTTTAACTGGGCGGAGGCCATGAAGGTAAACATGAAGTGCCAACTATCAAAATCCAAGGCGGGAAACCTGAAGCAGTTCTGCTACGGTTCTGTTCTAGTGACCTTCTTTCTGGAGCGAGTCTTGCTATTTCACTACTAACTTGCTAAGGTGGAACCGCCATTGCCACGAGACACACGGATGGTCCGTTGGAGTGCATTGATGCCTAGGATTACCAGGGGCCAACATATGTCATATAAGACCGTCTTCTTCTCTTGGCTATGACAATAGATGATCATAGTAGAGGATTGGCCGTATAGTGTTACCAACTTCTGTGACAATCCAGATATGCCACTTCCAGAGGGAGAATATTATGATGATGGAGGTAAAAGCAAACAATTTTAATTTTTGATTTTTGATTGTTTTTGAAATACATGCATTCATGACATTTTGATTTTGTAAATGTAGATGTGGGACTAGAGCGTCCTGCCTGGATGTCCCTGATTTCCAGGCGCATTGCTTAGCAGTTCGATATCGCTCCTTATCAGGAAGCAAGTGATAATGAGGAGGAGATCGCGCGAAACCTCAAGGGATTGACCCATGGTATCCCAGAGTATGCTAGGGTGGATGACATCCCATGCCAGTATGATGCAGGAGCATCCAACACTCCTAGTCAAAATGAGGAATCCAAAGCGAAGAAGGAGGATGACGTAGACCATGGAGCTAAACGAGGAACAATTTCTGTTAAAAACAGAGCTTAAATGATGGAATGAATAAGTCTCTAGAAGACTTAATTAAATGAAATCTGCCATGTGTATACGTATAGCGAGTTTAAGGGTTTGTTGAGCAAATCAAGGAGAGGATTGATTGGATCATTTCAGTGATCTGATCCAATATTCCTGTAACGATGAACCTACGTGTTCTATAAATATATGTAATGCTCTCGATAGCAATAAAAGCCCCGATAAAATTATATGGTTCCAGTCCAATGTAAGTCCACGGTTTAAAGGCTTAGAGCCTAAAGAAACACTTCCAATAGGCTTAGTGGGCCATAACCCACAGGCCTCAAGATCGATATTTTTTAATGAAAATGGATTTTTGTTAACCCCCAATTTCTCTTTCCATCATTTGGTATCAGAGCAGATGAAGATTCTGCGTGCAAAGGAAGGTTAAAGGATTTCCTGCGAGAAGGAAGAAGGAGGAATAGTTGATAGAGCTAGAGAGTTATGGTCTTACTATTGCACAGAGAACGACAACAGAAGGTGAGAAGATTGCAGCAAACCTAGAGCATGGAGTGCTCATATGGTTCTAGAGGAGAGAACCTGAAGGATGCCAAAAGACTGAGTGAGGAGAGCTTGGTGAGGTATCATGTAGTAGAAGGAGACTGTTACTACAGAGGCTTGGTTGTAGCTCACAGAAGATCATGAAGGTAGTTCCACTGAAGAAGTGAAGTGGGTAGAATTGCTAAAGTCAAGGAGAAGCATATGACCAAGAGGTCATAAATTTTTGTGCCTCGGGAGGTTGATGCAAGAGCATCCAACACTCCTAGTCAAAAGGAGGAATCCAAAGCGAAGAAGGAGGAGGATGTGGACCATGGAGCTGAATGAGGGACAATTTTTGTTAAAATCAGAGCTTAACTGATGGAATGGATAAGTATCTAGAAGACTTAATTAAATGAAATCTTCCATGTGTATACATATAGCGAGTTTAAGGGTTTGTTGGGAAAATCAGGGAGAGGATTGATCGGATCCTTTCAGTGATCCAATCCAATATTCCTGTAATGATGAACCTGTGTGTTCTATAAATATATGTAATGCTCCCGATAGCAATAAAAGCCCCGATAAAATTATATGGTTCCGGTCCAATGTAAGTCCACGGTTTAAAGGCTTAGAGCCTAAAGAAACGCTTCCGATATGCTTAGTGGGCCATAACCCACAGGCCTCAAGATCGATATTTTTTAAGGAAAATGGATTTTGGTTAACCCCCAATTTCTCTTTCCATCACAGTATCAGAGGCACACAATGGGGGTATCAGATCGGATCCACCGAATGCTGACTCATGTAGTACGAGCAGTTATGTGCTACCATGAGCACCATGCCTATTAGTTCATAGGTCTAGAATTCTACATTTTTGAGGCCTGCGAGCCACAGATGTATGAGGCATATGAGCCACTGATGTATTTGAACACATATATTCTTTTTTGGGGTTTTGATGTATGAAAAACATTATCGACATATACACACACACACACACATATATATATATTTTCTTGTTTACTATGTTACAAATGTTTTGTTTTTGAGTTTCACATGTTTCACAAATGTCTATCCAGCACATAATTAGCTAATGCATCTGTCAATGTATTCATAAGCCTAGAAATATGATGATATGTAATGTAATAAAAATTTATCTCCAATAGATGAATACGTAGATACATTCTTAATATCTGAGGGTTTTTGACAGAATATTTCCCGTTGAGTTGAAGAACAACAAGTTGTGAATCAAGGTTGACAACCAATTCCCGGATGTCAAGAGCGATAGCTTCTGACAAAAATTAGATAACTGCACTGTACTCAACAATGTTATTAGTTCTTTGACCTAAAAAATACCTTGAAGATCAATCAACTCACCATGGGGGTCATAAATGGGCCATGCCGCGGATGATAGATTCCGGGTACTACGGAAACCACCATCGATGAAACTGACATGAGGAGACACATACATCTACAAAGAAGGTAAAAACATAATAAGAAGGAAATCTGCTTGAAAAACAACACACCAAACCATACTCCACAAAAATTAATAACACACTATTGTACAAAATTAGCCATGCAAGATGACCTAGACATAGTACTTTTTGAAATAAAGCCCATTACAGGGCTTGTCTAAGGGATTTCCCTCATAATCAATCATCTCATAGGCCCCTTTCTGCAACACATGTTTAACAATGTAGGGCCCATGCCACATGGGTTTGAACTTACCTTCCCCCAGCTTATCATTAGCCTGATCATACAAAAGAAGCAAATCACCCTCATAAAAAGCTCGAGGAGAGACAGATTGAACAAAATGAGACTTGACCCACTTTTTCTGTGCTTTGATGACCAAAGCAGCAAGGCGACGAGTCTCATCCAACTGTTCTAAATACAAGAGGCACTCTTCCTGAGGTGAGGTCTCGGGGATAAGTTTGACAGCCAGCTTAAGTGAGGGAATTTCGCACTCAATCGGCAAAGTTACTTCTAGACTGTAGACTAGCTGGAATAATGTTAATCTAGTTGCATCCTTGGTTGAGGTTCGGTAAGGCCAAAGAGCTTAAAAGAGAATGAGATGCTAATTTGACTTGTGCATCCCAATGGTGCGCTGAAGCATCGTAACCAATACTTTGTTGAGCCATCGTGGTGCAAACCCAACGTAGAAGTCAACTCAGCCATCATGTAATCTTAAAAATGGGAGCCATGTGTTATAGACATTTTTGGGCACTGCAACCCCAATCAAACATGTCCATAAAATAAGGGCTCCTAAGTCCCTAAAAGTGTTGT
Organism: Pinus tabuliformis; assembly: GCA_031772625.1. Lineage (NCBI taxonomy): Eukaryota > Viridiplantae > Streptophyta > Pinopsida > Pinales > Pinaceae > Pinus > Pinus tabuliformis. Next base: position 1,028,733,617 of record CM062817.1, read on the forward strand.
TTCATACCCTAAAGGAACAAGGTCAACTGATTACATCATCTCCCAGAAGTTCTCCACAGGAAACTGCTCAGAACTGGTCAAAACTAGACCATATAGGTTGCTCAGTGCTAAGGGTACGATGCATCCCACCTGCCCAGTGTAAAATGTGCGATGCATACTGAAAAGCCCTTCTGTAGGGTGCGATGGGTGAGAGTGGAAAAATTGCAGAGACAGTTTGCGAGGTGGATGATCATAGAATCTTCCAGAAACTTCTCCTATGACACTTGCCTCTCTGAATTCGCCTAGGGATGAGTAAGAGATCATCAATCTCCAAGTGGAATCAAGAACTATTAGAGAGAGGACACTAATAAAAATCCCAGGAGCTGACTCACCCCCTGCAATCATCTATATATGGATCCCTCATCCTAGAGATCCAGAGCCTAGAATTTTGTATCTTGTAAGGAAGTGTTGTTGGTTTCTTGTTGGAATATCATAGTGTTGGGTGATCTAAGCTTTTCATGAGGTTAAAGAAGGGCTTTCATGCTGGAGGATGACACTGGGTCAGAACAATTGGTTGTAATCCTCTTTGCTATTCTTGATATTAATAAAGCTATTCAAGTTTTCCTCCACATTCTTGTATGTTTGATGATATATGCATTTGTGTGGTCAATATATATCTGGTCCTATATTGTTTATGATTGTAGATCTCTGTTTTTCGATGGTATTATGCTGCTTTGATTCCATAGGTGCTCTTTGAAGCTGGGTAGACGAAAGAGAAGCAGTAAGGATTTGTCAGAAGGGAGAGGAACCGAGCAAGGAACCAAGCGCAAGACTGAGGTTGGTGTCCTTCGTTCCACTCTTATCTACTTCTCATAAAGGAAAATGAAAGTAGTTTTAGTTTGTTTGTTTCTAAGATAGCTACCAGTCTTAGTGGGACTAGCAGCTCCAAGTGGACACTAGATTTCCTGATAACAAAATGGCGACCATACCGGGGAGCGAATAAATTGTTTGCTTGTCTATATTTGTTTGTTTTATAAACTTACAGACGGAGCCTGAAGTCAAGCCAGCTAGCCTTTGAACTGCATTTGCTATGCAAGTGCAAAGTAGATCAATGCTGCTTCAGTCTATCTCCGGGTTTTGTTTATAAACTGAAAAATCGATTTGTAAACTTTCTAATTGCCCTAGTGGTGGCTCTAGTAACCTCATTAGATCAACCCCTGTGATTTATATTTACTGTACATCACTTACTCGGCCTAAATCCCTAAACTGAGCTGCAAACTGTGACTCAGAACCCAGTTGAAGTCTCATCCCTGGACCATCGCACCTTCTCCTCTTGGGAATACGGATGCATCACACCTCTCGTGTGCAGTAGGTGTGTTGCATCGCATTTTCCCTGTGTTACAGGTGCGCTGATCAGAAAAGACCTTTTCTGCTCTCAGATTTTGGTTTCTATGTTCACTCTCTTCAGCTCTATTCAGGAGTTTTGCTGTCTGTGATCAGTATACCACTATCAAAACCCCCTTCCTTTCCATCTTTCCGCCTCCATTGTGCAAATAACTGTGAATGTTTTTATGTATTGTGCGTGATTTTCAATTCTCTTTTACAAAGAAGTAGCATAATCAAACTTTCGTCTTTTTATTTGAAAGTGTCGTAAGTGTCGTTTTTAGTCAAAGAAAAGAATTCTATTGTTCTTGATGGTCGATTATACAGTTACTCTTGTATTTGATTTGAATTAGTAGTTTTTCAAGTGTCGAAAGCAGTTTTCAATTCAAAATAGTAAAGTGTTGTCATTATCTTCCTTTCATTTTTGAAGAGAAATTTGTTAGTACTGTCGCTTTGAAAAGATAATTCAGGTTTGTACTTAGCATTATTCTTGTCATTCACACATTAAGAAAGATGAAAACAAATACATGCATGTGCATTTGCATTTACACTGCTTGTTGGTTTGATTTAGGACAGTGCACCTAGTGTGTGCTCTCTGCTCTATGTTGAAAAAATATTGTCTCTCTTTCTTTAGTAGCTAGGATTTTCATTGCAAAAAGAAGATTAAATGATTGTTTATCATCTTAGATTGCATTTTAGGAATTGTACATATACATCACGCGGTGAACCTGAAAGGTAAATTTCTTAAGAAAGATCAACTGTAAAATACATTCAATGAACATAAAAACACTTTGGAACCTAACGCACAACATTTAGAAGTCTAGGCTAGAGACGTATTCCAACGCCGTAAAGCCTGGTAACTGTTGCTTTCACTGTTGGTTGGGTGATTCCTCCTCTTTGAGATGAAAAGTGCTAGTACGGACTTGTGATCCCACATACCGTTGAGTATATATTGGGAGACCACAATAGGCTATATCCTTTATCCATAGGAAGCCATGTCTGCCGCCCTATCGATCGCAATGCACTGAACACAGCATTCGGGAAGATTGACTACCGTACCGTAAAAAGTATTCTGCAGTTTTGCGATTGGTTTGGTAATCCCTCTGTCTAGATTTCTAGAGTAGTCTCTTTCATTCCTTTTCAGACTCCTTAAAGGAAAAGGTCCATCTGAGCACTTGTCACTTCAGGCTCATTAAAAATCGAAGGCGACTAGAGTCATATTTTGTTTTTTCTCGACTCTTAAAAATTGAAAAAACAAGTTGTGTCAAAGCGTCTAAAATTCATTTAATTTGGAAACATTTTCCCCTTTATTTTTAGTTGATCGAGTAATCCGCAATCGTGGAAGAAAGTCAATTGAAACCCCGTCATTCGCGGAGGCTTACGAGTCAACCATCTTTGTCTCCAGAATCAAAACTATTCCGGACAAAGCGAACTCGTTTAACTGGCTCAAAGTCCCCTAGTCGAGTTGGAACAAGTGTTCGACACCCTCAGAGACTTCGGTTACTCCAAACATTTCTGGTACCCCTACCTTTACAGAAGAAGTTCCGCAGCCACTAGAGGACAGTAGAACTGATCCTAGTATACCTGAACCGGCTCAATCTGTAGCTGATTCGGAAGGTGTTGTTCCCCAAACATCAGTCGCTGCAAAATCTATACCTTCTTCAGCACCAGAAATATTTTACGGACCTGACGATCTACCTCTTCCACCTGGTTTGATTGCCATAGAAGAGATTGTGGAGGATCCACCATCTACTACTCCATTGCAATTTGGAGTTGGGGTCACTCTATATCCCTCTTCATCAGAAATTAGTCTACCGTTATCGAAAGTTCCTGTAGAATTGCTAGGAAACCTTTTGGATAGACTAGATATGTCTGAACAACCGTCAACATCTAGGACTGTGTCATCTGACACAGCAGTGGCAGAACTTCCTGCTGCTACTCTGACAATGTTCGCCGGTGTACCATCTGTTGCGACTAGCTCTCAATCGATGGATGGAATCCGTCCAGAGGCTGTTTCGACAGTATGGTCTATTCTCGTTTGTTCGTCTGGAATAATATTTGGAATCTCTTATGTTGAGTCCCAACAAATTGATCCTTCGCAGTGTCAATTTGGGCAGTCTGGTCTTCAAAGGCAAATCATTCCATTAAGCACCGGACTACCATCGTATGGGGGGCAATATGCCCTTTCATTGTCTCCTCCGGGAGGTCAAACATACGAGGGTTCGCAACAGAATTCAGGTTATGATGGAATTACATCCAGTGGTTGGATACTAATACTGCCTCAACAACCGAGAGTTGTATACTCAATGCAACAAAGTATGCCTATGTCAAATATCCCCACTACACCGGCTATTGTGACGATGTCACAAGTACAAGCATTACTTGTTGTATGCCAACCTCAAGTCTCTCAGGTCACAATCCAACAGCCCCTTGTCCCTGCGACGCCACCACAATCATCGGTTAGTGGCTCCTTAACTGGAGTGACCCAGGCTCAAACGGGTAATATTACCCCTCATCTCGGTCAAACAGCCAGTATTGGACAACAACACATGGTCTCATAACCATGGCTGGTGCAATATCAACAACCACAATTCCAACAAGTTTACCAAGGATCTGAGCACCAAGTCTTTGCAAGTAATGGGCAGCCGTATATTCAAAACGGTCAACATCAACCATTTCATAATGGTTATGCCCATTAACCTTACCAAAGTTATCAACATCAAATGCACTATGCTGGTATGCAAAGACCCACTGCTCAGGCAATCCCATCTTATCCTGGGTATGCTTCGCCGAACCTGAATCAACAGTTGCCCTTCGTGGCAACTTTAGAATTACCAGATCTAAACCGGCTAACAAACGATCCAATCGCTTATGCCCCTTGGTGGCCAGTGATTCCTCATAAAATTCCATAAGATATTCCTAAATTTAATGGAAATCTGGGTGAAGATCCGTCGAATCATGTGATGACCTTTCATCTATGGTGTTCATCTAACACTCTAAACGATGATTCGATCAGGCTTTGCCTTTTTCAGCGAACGTTAATTGGTCTGGCAGCAAAATGGTATATCGAATTGCCTAGAGCTTCGTTTGATAACTTTAATGCCCTAGCCACAACCTTTTTAACCCATTTTCAGTTACCCATAAGGTACGAAATGGGAACATAGCTTCCTACAAATTTCAAGAAAACGACGACCACTCACATATCCGATCATATTCATGAGTGGAGACGTCATTGTAGAATGGTAAAAACATATGTTCTTGATCAGCTGTTGGCTGAATGGTTTATTAAGTCATTGTTATCTTCTATTACAGAAGATGTAGCAATGGGAGGAGTCGTCACTGAAGAGAAAGTAATTGCTTGTGCGCAATATTTAGACTTGATCTATACTCAGTCTAGCACGCTCTACGACAAAATCCCTGATGCTCCTAGACCGGAATTTTCCGTTCCTCCCTCTCCTAAATCAAACAAAGACTCTCATGCCGGAGACGGCGTGATAGGAGCAACCGGCACAAAAACCGTAAAGACTAAGTCGAAAAAGCTCCGTATGGTTACAAGTCAAAATGCAAATGAAGAACTTCTCGCCTTGGAAGTAAATGCCGTATCGACTGACAAAGGCAAAGAAACCAAGAAACAAGGAGGCAAGAAGAAAAAGAAAGGGAAGAAGAAAAAATAGCAAAAGTCGTCCCCTGAAAAATCTTCTGCAAACCCTTCTGGAGATAGGAAACCAAGTCGTCCATGCCTTATATGTGATGAGGATCATTGGACAAGAGAGTGTCCGTATAAAGCTGAGCTTAGAAAATTCTTCAAGAATTTGAAAACCTCGGCAGTATTGACTGATCCGTTTCCAAATCCAGGAACCAATCTGGTTGCTAGTGACAATGCTTCCCCATCCCAAGTGCTAATGTTGTCGGTTTCGAAGCAACAAAATGATGCTTTGATATCGACAAGGAATAAAGATTACAGGAATCCACAGCTGTCGGACAACAAGGCCAATGATCAACCCAGTAGTTCGACAACAACTTCGAGCGAATTTGTGCCACCCATCATTCCTGAACTAATGATAAAGCCGCCAAAGGGAGTAGTCCACAAATTGAGATTTAATCCTCGTGCTAGAGTAGCACAACATTATAATATAGTGGAAGATCTGGCCCAATCGCCATCCGCTTAGTCGACACTTGAGGTACTGCAAAATTGCCCCTCCTAAAAGCAGGATTTATTATCAGCGATAGGTGGGATTGACCCAACAAATTCCAATCTTGTGGCCTTTAATCACAAAGGATATGACCCTCAGTTACCAGCTCAAATAGCTTTCCTTATTCAAGTGAAAGCCCTCAACAAAACTGTTCATCGAACAATTATTGATGAGGGGGCATCTACATGTATTATGTCAATGAGTTGCTGGAAAACTTTAGGATCTCCAACCTTGTTGCGATCTTCGATGACATTAAAAGCATTTGATGGACGAACATACACCCCATATGGGATTTTAAGTAACTTGCAAGTCGAACTGGGGGGCAAAATGGTAGAAATTGATGTTGAAGTTATCGACGGAAACCTCGATTACAACATCCTACTGGGAAGGCCTTAGGTATATGCCATGGCTACCGTTGTGTCGACCTACTTCAGGAAGATTTCATTTCCATTCCAAGGAGGAATTACAATCATCGACCAACAAACATTTCTCCCCAACAGTTCACAAGTTACGGGAAGCATTTCGATGATCCACAGAAGCCCTCATTCACTTCAAAATATCGGAGTAGGCCTACTAAAAGACCCTGCATTGATGGGGACTTTTCCCTACCGCCTCCAAACAATCTGGCAGAAGTGGCCATGGTGGGGACCTGCAATATGGTATCTTCTAGATTCAGAGGATTCCTAAACATTTTGACAGCATGGATCATCGCCATTTTAGAAATATTGTAGCAATCAATTTTCTTGGCCTGGGGGGCAAACCCAAATCAACGCTCATTAGGAATTTGGATAGATAGGTCTAAGGAATATGGCACCCCTTCAGATCCTTGGTCGCAAGTACATTCTACAGATGAAGGAATTGTTCAGTCAATGATGATTGACGGGGCACCATGGGAAGATTACCACCATCGTTCCCATCTTCCGAATTGTAAGGAAGATAGTTCCAGTGACCTTAATCATCCTTCAGTTTTTGATTTTCTATCAAATACTGTAAATACGGTGGATTATGAGGATAGTTCTTTTACTGAGTCAACCTCATTAAAAAATGAAACAACTCCCTTTCCAAATCGAGTCTTTGATTATGATCTCATAAAATCCAAGTCGAGTCTTTCAAAGATCTCGAAGGTAAACCTTCATTCCAACCACCTTGTTGAATGCAATGAAGCTTGGGGGGCATGCACCTCGATTTGCATTATTATGCTGGGGGCATGCAAACTTATCACGAGCAGTGTTACCGCAGGGTTCAAGCTCGTTAAAAAATAAACCCACCATGAGCAGTGTTACCGCAGGGTTCAAGCTCGTTAAAAAATAAACCCACCGCGAGCAGTGTTACCACAGGGTTCAAGCTCGTTAAAAAATAAACCCGCCATGAGTAGTTTTACGCAAAGTTCAAGCTCGTTAAAAATTAAACTTGGCAATGAGCAAATGTTTCCCCCAGAGTTTAAGCTCATTAAAAATGAACCAATTTCCAGTAAATAACCATTGTGAATGCATTATCATCAACTTTTGAGCCCTGGTCATGTTCTCATCATCACCTCCACTCTTTTTTAGCCAATCATTCACCTCCATTTGATTGTTTACCCATTTTGAGGAACAACTGCGAAGAGTGATCCAGTTAGCCATCCTTGTGACACTGCCATGATTGGAAAATTCCAAACCTTACCTGGAATTAGTTGCTACCTGAAATTATCACTCGTTCCTCAAAAATGAGTCTCCTTTATGCTCTTTTCACCTGACTCGTAAAACATGAAAATATTGCCGAGCGATTGGACTCTCCAGCTCGTTAAAGCGAGCGGAAGTGCTATCCCTCCTCTATATTTTAATCTTTTTGGACCTGAGGGATTATTACACAAAAAGATCAAGCGCTTGTTTTGTTCGGCTTGTTAAAATTACCGAAAATTCATCACTTTCGTATTATTTTATACTTTTTCGGACTTAAGGGATTACATGATGAAAAAGGCTTATTGGAGTTTCCTTTACGTCCTTTCAGACTCTCTAAAATTTAAAAGGACCGAGTTATCTTTGTCATTAAACTCGTTAAAACCGAATAGCGACAAACTTGTCCATGCAGACAAGAACGAGTTTCACTGTTGCTAGGTTCGTTAAAACATAGCGACAGGTTTTCTCGAAGGGAAAATTATAGAACAAGCATATGTTATCCTCCTCAAGCTTGACAAAAATAAAGAGGTACTGGTTAGCAATGACTGGGGAAAAATTCGGAAGAAAACTTGAAGAAACGTTATTGGTAGCAAGTCGCTCTTGAACATGACACTTTCACTCTGCATCCGAGTTGGGTTGGGTTGTTCCATTCACCGGTCATATCACCATTGGTCCACCGCACCATCCATATTTCAGGTTAACGCTACCAATCCATGTCAGTGTCACCGGTATGTTCAAGAGAAGCCGCTCAGAGAATTCACTTATATCTCATCCGCTGAAATACATTCACGCTCCATTCTTTCATGACCGCCACCTTGAACCCTGTATCATCAGATCGTTTTCACCTTGAAAATCATTTACTCCGTTCCATGTTGTAGATGTGAGATTCATTAAGGCCCTCCTACAACGGGTCGCTTCTTTTCGACATCAGCTCATTATCCAAGAAGTCGACTTAGGAACAACCCTTTCAGTACTTTGAAGCTTGCATGCCTCAATGGCAAGTCTCTCACTTCCGGCGACAGGTTTACATCAATGGCCTTCGACCGAAAGATTTTGCATGGTGTTCGATGCCAAGTCCCTTTTCACACCATGCGAATTGTACTATAGTACCGTGAGGGTCATCATCATTATTGGTGATTCCTCTCGCACCTGTTAATATCTTACATCATTGGCTAGTAATCAAGCGATGTCTTTCCATGTTCGACTCCAGAACATCCTTCACAAGGATCGACTTGTACTCCGAGTGAAGATTGGATGAGTTTGAAGACCCCAGATCTAGTTTCATCCATCCGGGCTGCGATATATTCAGGAAAATAAAGACATCAAATGTATATTGTTGCTGCACAGATGATCATCCGAATCAAAGGATGATGACTCTATCAGAATCATCAGTCTCCCACACAGACGGTTGTCTGTCTTATGTACATGAAAATGAATTTATAAAGTTGAGCATGAGAATGCCCGCCTCAGCTAGATCATGAAAAATATTATGAAGATAATGTATTGTATTGTATCTTATTACAGGTCGCATTCCAGCTTGAAAAAACTTCAGAGCCTCATGATAAAGCATTTCACCCGACATCAAAAGATTAACAACCTCATGCTTTAGGTGGCAACTGTTATAGACATTTTTGGGCACTGCAACCCCAATCAAACATGTCCATAAACTAAGGGCTCCCAAGTCCCTTAAAGTGTTGTTTCATACCCTAAAGGAACAAGGTCAACTGATTACATCATCTCCCAGAAGTTCTCCACAGGAAACTTCTCAGAACTGGTCAAAACTGGACCATACAGGTTGCTCAGTGCTAAGGGTGCGATGCATCCCACCTGCCCAGTGTAAAAGGTGTGATGCATACTGAAAATCCGTTATGTAGGGTGTGATGGGTGAGAGTGGACAAATGGAAGAGACATTTTGAGAGGTGGATGATCATAGAATCTTCCAGAAACTTCTCCTATGACACTTGCCTCTCTGAATTCGCCCAGGGATGAGTAAGAGATCATCAATCTCCAAGTGGAATCAAGAACTATCAGAGAGAGGACACTAATCAAAATCCTAAAAGCTGACTCACCCCCCTGCAATCATCTATATATGGATCCCTCATCCCTGAGATCCAGAGGCTGGGATTTTGTATCTTGTAAGGAAGTGTTATTGGTTTCTTGTTGGAATATCATGATTTTGGGTGATCTAAGCTTTTCATGAGGTGAAAGAAGGGCTTTCATGCTAGAGGATGATGCTGGGTCAGAACAATTGGTTGTAATCCTCTTTTCTATTCTTGATATTAATAAAGCTATTCAAGTTTTCCTCCACATTCTTGTATGTTTGATGATATATGCGTTTGTGTGGTTAATATATATCTGCTCCTATATTGTTTATGATTGTATATCTTTGTTCTTCGATGGTATTATGCTGCTTTGATTCCACAGGTGCTCTTTGAAGCTGGGTAGACGAAGGAGAAGCGGCAAGGATCTATTAGAAGGGAGAGGAACCAAGCAAGGAACCAAGCGCAAGACTGAGGTTGGTGTCCTTCATTCCAATCTTATCTACTTCTCATAAAGGAAAACGAAAGTAGTTTTAGTTTGTTTGTTCCTAAGATAGCTACCAGTCTTAGTGGGACTAGCAGCTCCGAGTGGACACTAGATTTCCCGATAACACCATGGTTAGTGACAATGGCTTGAGGCACTCCAAACTTGGAAATAACGTGATTGAATAGAAATTGAGCCATTATTTTACTATCCGCAGAGTATGTAGGCATCACTTCGACCCATTTGGTGAAATAATCCACAAAAATGATAATATAACCATGCCCCTCGGCTGAACACGGGTTACATGTCATATAGTCGATGCACCATTTGGAAAAAGGACCAATGATAATAACGGGGTGTAGGTGAGTGGGTGGGGCACACATTTTTCGCTGATAAATTTGGAACTCATGGCACTTGTGAACAACAAGGATGCAATCCTTGAAGATGGAGAGCCAAAAATAACCAGCATGAAGGTTTTTTTGAGCAGTAGCATATCTAGACAGATGACCGCTGCATGCGCCAGAATGGTAGTCATTTAGGACTCTATTAGCCTCCTCGAGAGTGAGACAACGGTGAAGAATTGAATCGACACTGACACGATATAAAGTATCTCCAATGACATGGTAAGGTTGGGATTGATGTTGAATGCGTTAGTGATCATCCTTGGTCAACACAGATTAGAAGGTGGATGTCTGGAGATACACAATGATATCACCGTACCAGGGTTCAAGAGTGCTAATCAAGAAAAGAGTCTCGTATGGGAGCTTCTCATTAGCACCAATAGGAAGAGAAGTAGAGGGAAGGGAGCAAATCAATTCAGCGAAGAACAATGATTTCTTATATTTGGCAGTAGTGAACACCAAATCGAATTCTTGGAGGATGGCAATCCACTTCGAGTACTTGCCCCCCAGCAACTAACGAGTCATGATGTAGGTCATTGGGTTGCATTCAGAAATCACAGTGGTAGTACGGAGGATAATGTAATGCCAAAAGTGCTGAACAACCTGTACGACAGCCAAAGCTAACTTCTCGACATGAGCATAATGTGTCTCAGTGTCAAGGAGATTGCAATTGAGGTAGTAAATAACATGTTCATTGCCTTTGCCATCATCCTGTACTAGCACCATATCAATGGTACAAGGGGCTGCAACTAGATAAAGGAAATAATCACGATGATAGTTCGGAGGGTGAAACAAAGGAGCTTTGATGAGGACATCTTTTAGGTCGTCAAAAGAATTTTTGCTAGCCTCACCCCAAACAAATGGGATTCCTTGCTTGAGAAACCAGGTGAACCCTAAAGCTAGCTCAACATAATTTGGTATAAAACGACGGAGAAAATTTGATTTCCCTGCAGACTCTGTAGTTGATGCAACAAAGATGGAGGAGGTAAATTAACAATGGCCTCAACTTTAAGAGGATCAAGGTGAATACCTTCTTTTGAAATGATAAAGCTGAGGAGTTGTCCGGATTCGACGCAGAAGACACATTTATGCGGATTCAACCGAATGTTGTAGTGTCTACAACAAAGAAAAATTTGCTGGAGATGATCAAGATGATCATGGTGCTTACGAGAATGAGCGGGGAGATCATCCAAGTAAGGTTGAATGATGTTTTGAATGTCGTGGAACACATAATACATCGCTCTTTGAAATGTAGCCCTAACATTCTTAAGGCCAAAAGGGAGATTTCTATATGTGAAGGTACCCCACAGAAAGATAAAGGTTGTCTTATCTTGATCAGGCGGCGCAATGTTTATCTGGCTGTAACCCTAAAACCATCCATTAAGGAAAAGAATTCACTCCCAACACATTCATCGATTATTTGGTCAATGAAGGGAGTGGGGTAATTATCCTTTAGACAGGCACGATTGAGATCACGATAATCGACGTAAATGTGAATAATGCCTTGTTTCTTTGTCACCGGTACAATATTCGACACCCAATCTATAAGAGGGATTGGATAAATAAATCCAACTTTCAGAAGCTTTTCAACTTCACCCTTGATGGCAGCCGCTTTTCTAGGGTGCACTGGATGAAGCCGTTGGCGAATAGGCTTCGCATGAAGGTAAGTCAAAATTTCATGCACGACTATACTTGGGTCAAGGATGGGCATTTCTTCATATGACCATGCAAAAACATCCCAGAACTCTTGGAGCAAATGAGTATAGAGCTTGATGTCATCTGAAGAACAGGTTACCCCGATATGGACATTTTCAATGACACCAAGCTTGATAGAAATATCAATTGGCATCATTTGGGTAATGTTACCCATGTTCCCTTCCAACCAAACTTCATGAGTCATGATTTGTGTCTGAAGTGGTAGGGTCAAGAACTGAGAAGAGAACTTCTCGAGACAAGTAGACATGACCGCTGGGCCAAGCAAGAATGAGGAACGATTATGAGTGTCATTCCAAGGTACTTCCTCCAGAGACATTACTTCCATGATACTCTCGTCAGAACTAAAAGTCTCGGCTAAGGGATTTGGAGATTATGAAGAACCAAGCCACGGGGATTGAGAATACGCATCGAGAGATGTTGTCGAAACAAAGAAATCAGAGGATACCAAAGGCGAAGCCGAAACAATCTCCACATAATTAATTTCGGTAGGACTTAATGGCATAACCTCACCCCATGTATCAACAAAATCTGGTGAGGGAATGACCCAAGGATCAGACTTGACCGAAATCATGTTGACAGAGCCAACATGAGGAGGTGGGAGCAGAAAAATACCCATCAGGGCAAGATCTTTAAAGAGTCCTGCCCCCACACTCTCACAAGGAGCACCGATGTGCTTTGCATAAGGAACATTTCCTTCCAAGGAAGAAGAGGCAAAGAAGGACAGTTGGTCGACTGTGACTATTTTCCCCTGATGGGGAAAATGAATCACATGGAAAAGGAAGGAGGCTACAACATGCATGGCATGGGTCCAACTCCGTCCGAGTATAAGATTATAGTTAATATTAGCATCAATGATTTCTACTTCGACGTGTACTGTCTTTCCCTCCAAAGTAATGGCAAGGTTGGGAAGGACACTGAATGGTCATGAATTGCGCCTGTCAAAAGCTTCCAAAGTGTTAGAGGACTGGTTTAGAGTAGGAGAGCCAATTTCCTTCCAACAAGAGACATACATGATGTAGCTAGAAGCACCTTCATCGATGATGATCCTATGAATGGTTTTCTCATTTATGATCACTTGAATGAGAAAGGAAATCTGATGAGGTAAATGTAGAACGTGGTTTTCCAGGTCAAAACAAATGAGATTAGAGTCAGTTGGATCAATACCCCCAATAGCCGAAAGTAATGATTTCCACTAAGAAGGACAACTTTGAAGTACATCGAGAGCAGACATAGATGATGGTGCTTGAACCAAATCTTAAAAAATGTTATAATGTTGAGCGGCTCGAGTGTTTGGATTCTACGAGGAATTTCATAGCACACCTAAAGAAGGTGGTTGAATGGTGGAATTAGGATTAGGTCGCTTTATATGGATAGGACCAAAACTAGACGCGGTAGAAGAAGAAGGGGTACCTTCTTTCTCTTTCCCTACTGTCGGAGTAGGAGTTTGACAATCTTTTGACCTGGTAGCCACGTTAATCTGTGTATTCATCATGAACACTTGTGAACCCGAGGAAGCGGATGATTGAGGCTGGTCTACCATTTGGGTCTACTGGGACAGAAAGGGCTCTTTTAGGACAGTTGGGATCCCTTTGAGAAAATGACTAACTTTGGATCATCTAGGACAATCCTTAGTATAGTGATCCTCCTCACAGATGAGGCATGGATATTTATGATTCTATTGGGAAGCATCACCAGTAGATGACTTAGGAGGGCCCTGTTCAGGGCATCAGCTTTACCCTTGCCTTTTCCTTTCTTCTCACCTTTAAAGGATTTGTCAGCTGCGGTAGATTGGAAAACGTGAACCTATGAGGTTTTACCAGCTCTGGTGAATTGTGAGAGGAATCAAGGGAAGTAGTGTTGGAGACCGACTTCTATTTGGAAGAAGATTTTGCAGGGGTCTGAGTCACTGAACCAATTACTCCATCAATAGGAGGTGTAGTCAGAGACTTAGATGTCATTAGATCAGATGATGGTTTGGGCGCATCGGGTAACATATCATATAATGTGCCAGATTGTGAATAGATGAGATCTAGATACTGGGCACGCGTGATGGCTTGTTCCTCAGTGACGCATCCACCCATAGCAATGTCCTCAACAATTTTATTGACGAATGATTTGGTGAACCACTTGGTCAACAACTAATCAACAATCTCAAACTTAATTAGGCGATGCCTACATCTCCATTCATGGATGTGATTGGAGATGTGGGTCGCAGTGTCTTGCTTGAGCGACGTTAGTAGATGGGTGCCAGTTTCATAGCGAACCGACAACTGGAAATGTGTGAGAAAGTCCATGGAGAGAGTGTTAAAGTCATGATAGGTATTTCGAGGTTGCTCGATATACCACTTGGCTGCAGCACCTGTAAGAGTTCGTTAGAAAGTCGAAAACGAATGGAATCATCAACGTAGGAATACGAGGAGCACTGAAGGTGATATGTCATTACATTGGCTTGTGGATCCTCTTTCACTTTTCCTTCAAACTTTGGACAATCATTTATGATCTTGAATGGAACTGGAGGCTAGTATGATGAATGAAGAATTGGGTCATTCGTGAGCCTAGACACATTTGGAAATTCCAGTGTAGCCAAGAAGGGCAATTGGGTATTGAAAAGAATTTGAGGTCGATAAATGGATCCAACTGGCGAGACCCATCCCTGCTGGTAAGGATTTTTTCCCCATAGTGGAGGGTTTTGTCCATACGACATTCGATTTTTCCTGCACTATAGGTTACCTTACCCATAGGGAGGATTCTGACCTTGAAAGCCTTGAAACTTTTCGACCATAGTTTGATGATAAGAAACATACGGGTTAAAAGGCTGTTGAGCCTCCTGGCCTTGGACATATGGATGTTGCACCTGATGTCCCTAAGAATAATGGTTTTGAACATGATACCCCTGGAAAAAAGGGTTCTGAACTTGCTGCCCTTGGACGTAAGGATTTTGCACTTGATGTCCTTGGACATAAGGATTTTGGACCTACCGCCCTTGGACAAAAGGATGTTGAACTTGTTTCCCTTGGACATAAGGATTTTGTGCCTGCTGCTGCAGGACTTGACCCTGTTGATATGAATATAAGGGTTGCTGCTGCTCGGGTTGACCTTGTTGCTGTAAGTGATGATCTTGCGGCTGTAAAGGTTGTCCCTGCAGCTGAAGAGGTTGACCTTGTGAAGGCATAGGTTGGGAGGATTGTGGCACATACCACACTTGCGGATGCATGGTTTGCTGCAACAGTTGCGAGGGTTGCCTCTGCGGTTCTTGCAGTTGTCCTTGCTACGACATTACCTACCCTTGCTGCTACATGGATGGACCTTGCTACAATGAAGGTTGCCCTTTCTTATGCAGAAGCTGTCCTTGCTGCTGCAAGGGTACTTGAAGAGTTCCTGGAGTGACACCTTGAAAGTCCTCGAACTGTATCTAGACATATCCGCCAGGCGCGGTGGATAGACCAGGCTGAACATAAGGTCCAGGATGAGGGATGTAGGGTGTATTAGCCATTGCTTGTGAACCATATGGAAAATAAGGAGGTTGGTACTAAACCTAAGCCATATTGGGCTTCTGGTACTGGACGTTACTTGACCCAGATGGACCAACAAGGTTCGGTTGTTGGTACTGGACATTAATCGATCTAGTAGGACCAACAGGGTTTAGAATGGCATCTGAAGAGGGTTGGTTCATTCCAACCATGTTAGCTTGTGAGCCACTCACATTGGTGGTGCCAGAAATCATAAAAACATTCAGACTTTGCCCCCCAGGTGGTGGCACAACCTGTCCACTTATTGGAGGGATCGAAGAACTATTAGAGATATGACTCGAGACCATCGGTTGAAGCGGATGGGTTACTTGGACTGACGAAACAAGAGGATTTGGAACGGTGGGTTGTACCGGAACTGAAGTAACCATAGAATCCACCATTAGTTGGGAGGTTGGGTTCTGAATGAATGAACCTGAGGTAGGCATAGTGCCAGACGACCAGATAGGGTTGTGATATAGCGATGAGGTAGTAGGTGTACCTGAAATCAATTAAGCTAAAGTCATGTAATTAAATGATGACTCAGGATGAACACTGGTCAGAATGCTTCCCGTGTAAGGGAAACCTTCAGGAGGGAAATGATATTCCTGCTCCTCGACTATGTGTGGAGTGGAAACCTCCGAGTGACCTGGAGAGGAGACTCAGATTTCGCCTTCTGATTCCATGGGTGAAAACATGCGACGACATATTACCGAAGATGTTCGAGGGGATAATTCCAAAGGAATACTCGGCTAATCATACTGACTGTACGGACGCTGCGGTGATGTCACAATAGGATCAAACAAAGGATTCAGAGGATAAACAACTAGTCCAAGCAGACCTTTAGAAGTTGGCAGACTCTCGGTAGTCTGGATAGGATTATCCGGAGATTTTGGGCCAATTTTAGAAAGTGACCTAGTACCTGAGGGAGGGGGAGGACGAGATGACAAAGGTTGAATTCTCAGAACAATTCCAAGTTCAACACCTTGCGTCTCAAGTGACTGCGGAAATTCAGGAAAAGGCTCCTCAGACGATCTTTCAAACAAAGGAGAGGAAGAGGAACTAGGCGAACCTGATGGTTCAACCACGATGATTTTGTCTCAATTATCCAGAAGAGAGAGATTGATTCCAAGGCTTTAAAATGTATTTAAAAGTATAATCACGATCTGGTCTAGAAAAAGACTAACATGAATGTTATATGATCGTGGGCAATAATTTTTTTAGATGCAAAAACAAATTGGCGCTCTTTCATGTTTTAAGAGTCAAGAAAGAAAAAAATGTGACTCTATCACTTTTGGTTTGAAACGATCTCAAAAGGACAAGCACTCAGATGATCTTTTATATTTAGGGAGTCAAAAAGATCAAAATGACTACTCAGGATAATCTAGGCAAAAAGGATTACTAGGTAATTGTGAATTGTAGAATACCTCCCAGTGAACCGAGAAGTACGGGCAGGAAATCTCCCCGAATGCTGTGTTCGGTGTATCACGTTTAGAAAGTGGAAAAATTGACTTCCTATGGATAAAGTATTGCAACCTAGTGGGGTCTCCCTTTATATACACGACGTTACAGGGAGCACAAGTCTGTACTAGCACTGTCTAGTGTCGAAGTGAATGAAAGCTACTAGGTTTAAAGACACCGGAACATGTCTCTAGCCTAGACCTTCTAAATGTGACCATTAGGTTTCAAATTTGCCTTAGGTTAATTGAATACGTTTTAGAGTTTATCTTGAAATTATGTCTCGATTTTCAGGCCTTATCGATGTGACTCAAACAACCTCATAAATGCAACTAAATGAGACAATACCCTTTCAATTCGATGAAGTGTTTACACTAATGAGAGTAGAAAACAAACTTAATGCAACAAACAAGCAATTGAAAGCAAAATGACCTTTTCACTACTTCACTTTTTGAAAGCAAAATAATGAAAAACTCTTTCCAATTCCTATCTTTCCTATCAAACGCACTTCAAACAATCCTTTCAACATTAAAGAGAATTCATTCCTTTTCCAATGCAAATGACGATGCAACTCTAGTCTTCAATGATGCTAGCTAATGTAACATATTGATTTAGCAAACTAGAATTATGTATTTTTCAATGAAATGATAAATTGAACCTTTCACAAACACTTCAATGAAAATTTTTCAATACAATCAACCTCAAGCAAATGCAAAGAACAAAAGAGAATTCCTTCCAAACTAATGATGCAAAGACTCAACCAAAAACAAGATGAGAAACGTGATCTATGCCCGAAAAGAGACGCTTAACCAACAATTGAAACTTTTCAAACTTGTTAAAAGGAAATCAAAGCAACAAAAGGACTAAAAACGAAATGCAAGGAACAAATTAACTATCAACTTGACTTTCTGAGCACACAAACAGGTGAATGGATGACGACCTAGATTCCCTAGGGCTACAAACCATCCAATGAATCAATAAACCAAGTGAAGAAAAGGCAAACCAAACAAGCACATAAACCAAGCTAATGGAGCTTTCCTGTCAGGGAGAACACAATCAGAATAAGCTAAGAGATGGAAATCAAAAGGGCAGGACACACTGGTTATTATCTAGGGGAAACCTTGGTCTTCACCTACAGGAATCGGTGCAACTGCCTAACTGACAACAAGTGCCAGAAGGGGGTCGATGCAACTGTTTTAAAGAAACTCGTGCTGATCAACGCGACTGTCGGAAAAATAAATGTGCCGACTGAGGATTCAAGGAAAAAAATAAATTTTTTCAAAGGCTAAAACCAAACTTTTCATTGTAAATTTTAGACTCAGAGCAATAAACTAGGCAAAGTAGAGAACACTAAAGGGAAATGGTGATACTAGAAAAGTTTTCACAAAACCATAAAATGACAATCAATCAAACAGAAGGATTGGTTCCACAGAGGAGTCGCCAATTTGTGGTGCAGGTAAATTCTCAGTGTGGACACAAATAATTCCTCTAGCCCGAGAGAGTGGGTCTAGCCACAAACAAACATTCTATGGAAAACTTCCTTAAGCTAGAACCAAATAAGAGGGCCTACCTCTTAGAACACTATTCCTCTTGGTGATGATCCTGCTTCCTTACTCCAGCTACTTTCTATTTCCTTCCTTCGAATACCTGAAAGAAGCAAACAAACAACAACAACAAACATGATAGCATACAAATTGCATTCAACCTACTTAACAGGTCAAGGAACATTAAGCCATCAAATGTAAGATAACACTTCAATGTAGGAAATCAATCAATAGTTGTATTCATATAAGTTTAGAAAGAGATTACAACCAATGCCTTGATGTTGCTGGTCTCCTCCGACATATCTGGGTTCCCACACTTCTTTTAGCATCTCATGGATAGCCCCAACAATGGAAGTTTTAAGGGTTCTTCCTTTTAGTCTCAAACCAAAGCAAACACACTATTTTCCATCAAACATAAACTAGAGAGCTACAAGCTATAGATGTCTTGCTGATTATTCAAGCTCCAAAAATACCAATACTGAAACTAGTGAAGCTTGTAAAAGGAGGGGTTTATATAGCTTGGATAGAGGGGAGATGGTTCCTCTTATCATGGGAGAAGGCTTTATCTATTGGGTTGGTTCCATCCTAATAGGGGAAAGGAGCCCGAACTGACTTCCTCGGCTCCATCCAGCTCAACTATTTACCAGACTCCCGTTACGAAGATTCTAGACTTGGAAGCTTCGACTCCATATTTAAAAAAATTGCCAAAAGAGGATCAATGTGACTGAGAAATGGCTCAGTAGTGTCATATGACACTAGTGCTGGTTTTATTATCTGCAAATCAACGCGAGGAGGAAACTGGTCATTAGTGTCGGTCTTGTAAACTGGGGTAAAAGGAAGATTCTTGGGAAATGATGCAAAAGGGAATCATTCTGCTCATGAAGAGGGACATAATGGGAGTTTCTTCATGATGGGAAAGCATGTAGGGTCACTATAGTGGTCCACCAGGATCATGGAACGGGGAGTGCAGGGACAATGACAAAATGTTGTGTAACAAGTATGTATCAAGTTTTTTGTTTGAATATTTTTCATGGTGTATGCTTCTTTTGATTTTTAAATTTTATGTCCAGCACTCAAATGCTATCCTGGTACCATTTGAAGGTTGACCTCACTTGGGTGAACTGAGCCCTATGCATAAGTAGGAGTTTTATATAAATAATCTCACTAGCTGAGAATTTAATTCCCAGTTGTTAGAGTTTATATTTATGCATTTTAGTATTATGAGGAAAGGACTCCCAAAAAATAAATTTCCATGGAATTTTTTTGG
Source organism: Pinus tabuliformis (assembly GCA_031772625.1). Classification (NCBI taxonomy): domain Eukaryota; kingdom Viridiplantae; phylum Streptophyta; class Pinopsida; order Pinales; family Pinaceae; genus Pinus; species Pinus tabuliformis. Next base: position 1,028,753,245 of record CM062817.1, read on the forward strand.
TTTTATAGGTTCAATATATTTTTTGACTCCATGCCCAATGGTGAAGGCTTCTAGTTTGCAAGTTCTCAGCACCTTGCCAATAAGGCACTATCCCCAGTTGCAGCCAATGTTGTCACTTACTGAAAAATGTGTTTTCAGCTGTCCAAAGAGTAAATGAGTAGAAACGTTTGTAGTCATCTTCGAAACCTCAAAAGGACTCAAATCCCAAATTAGACACTGTTCATTAGAAAGCTCTCCAAAAAATATTTCTAACGATATGTGGAAGTCCAAAAATGGACTCCTGGATCAAAAGTTATTGTCTTATGAAGTTTTAAGGATTTAAGCCTTGTGAAGGCATATCAGAATATCGAAAATCACAATATTAGAGGTCCACCAACATCAAGCATATTAGCAATCGCAACATTAGAGATATTTACGATCGCATATCAGAGGTTGGACATACCAGCACATCGCATCATCGAAGCATCAACATATCGAAGACCACATATTGGAGGTCCTGGCATATTGACGATTTCATATCGGAGGTCCCGCATGTCAGAGGTCTAATACATCAGAACAAGCAATATCAGAGCTTGGAGGAGATTGGCACGTCGAAGCATCAAGTAGTTTAACAATTGGAGAATCAAAGCTTTTGAAGGTGATAACCTTTTAAAATTTGAGACATGGAAAAGTTATGGTAGCGTTAAAAACCACCGGGGAGTGTCGATAAGGATTAATAAAGGATTTCATCGAAAAACCAAAGGTGGGTGGGCCCTTTTCTCTCTCCTCTAGTGGGACACATGGCAAAATATGACTGGTTTTGATAAGGAAATGTGACAAACAATTGGCATTTTGAGGTGCATGTGGGGAAAAATCAGGGTGCCACATGTCACCACTCATGAGGTGCCACGTGGAGTGAGGACATCATATCGAAGATCGCATATCGGAGAAGTGGGAATATCACAACTCCAAAGTTAATTCCCCGATTGGAAACTTCCAATGAGAGGGGCTTCGATATTGGGCTAGTGCATGGTCTATAAGAACTTAAAGGACTAGGGGTGCAAATACTTTACAAAGGAAAAATGGCCCCCGATAGGAACAAAATGCCCTAGCACCTTAAGGCTAAGCATCAAGTCACATCCCTCAGTCCTGTTAGTGTCAGTCTTTCCAGCCTTCCTCCAGTGATCAAACATGCTCTTACAAAGTTATTTTGAAGTGTCAAGGTCAAATTTTGTCATTTTAGTGAGTCTTCAAGCAAAATTTGGTCACTAGGCATTAGGTATAGGGTTTGCCCAAATGTCAGTCCATGTCACCATTCAGCTGAGTCTATCATCATTCATAGGGTTTTCATTATCATCTCAGTGTCCAATGAGTCATTTTACACCTTGTTCATGCTTCAGTTGTGCCTAGGCAAGGTCATTTCCCTCTCCTCGGGTTTTGAAAGCCAATTTCTCTTGGACGGTCAAATCACTGGCAAAACTTGTTTCCTGATGTTCATACACCTTTCCCTATCCTTAAAGTACCTTATCAAACACTTCCCATCCCTTAGATCCGCCAAATTCCTCATTTTTGCACAAACCCTAGTTTCTAGCTACAACCTGGCAATTTTCTAGGTTTGGCCTGTGTTTTGCCCTTTTCGACCCCTTCCCCTCACTCAATATCTGAGGTTCCACTTTCTCCTACTTCCTAACATCCCTCCCCACTCCCAAAAATTTCCCCAAGAATTTAGAAGCCCCCTATCCCCTTCATTTCGCTTCATTTCGACAAAATCCCTTGTTTCACACATCGGGACAAGTTGCACTCAAATGATGTTTCAGAGAAATAAAAGATGAATTTTGGAAAACTGAGAGAGGTTTTTGTCCACAACATGCCAAAGAAGAAAAACCTCCTTCACTTTTTGCACAGGTGTCATGGTTTTAGAGAAATTCCAAAATTACAATCGCCGGATCCAAGGAGTTTGACCGAGGCACTAAAACGGAGAAAAAGGCCAAACCCGCTCCGTATCTTGGCTGAGGCCTCTCTCACTCACCATGATACTCATTAGCATCCCCCTAGCAGAAAACCCAAGAAATTTTGAGAGTTTTGAAACATTTTTGGCATTTTTGGGAATTTTACAGGTTTTGGCCATTTGACTGGTCTCACCCCGCGCGCGACCATACATGGGGGCAACTCAGAACGGGGAAAACTTTGCATTTTTGGAATTTTCATGCAAAAATACACTTGCCTATGGATGGGTTTCAGATTTTATGGAGATTTGGGCTTCCAAAAGCTCAAAATACATGCAATTTTTGACTTTCTGCCCCTATTTTGAGTTGCAGAAAGCTGTCTTGGGAGAAATGACTTTTGAGGGGTCAAATTAACTCCAAATTCAGAAATTCCAGTGGGGTTGGAAAGTAGACTCGCAGACCTTTCCAACGAGCTATCTTGCACCTGATTTGGACACTGGGAAGGCCCTCAAACAGAGCTGTGAATGTGCGCGACCAGTCAGGCAGGGGGGCGCGACCAGTCAGGCAGTTTTTTGCCAGATTGCACTGTACAGCCCAGAAAACGCAGATTTGACTCAGTTTGACTTTTTGGGGTGGAAGATGATTATCTTTGATGTAATTATTGTAACTCTAAGACACTTTTACTCTTGTTTAACACTTCTAGAAGATTCATTCATGTAAAGGGTAAATATTTAATGAATGGATTGGTTTCCTAGCTTATAGAGGCAAGTTGTTTTGACTGCCTAGATTTTAGTGCTCAGTTTAGAATTGGTTGAAACAGCTCCTAGAAGGATGAGTTCGACCCCTAGAGGCAAGGGAAGAGGTTGGATTGCCTATATTATGTATTTTCTCAATCATTTTCAGGGGTTGGAAGGTTGGACTCTTGAGGGAGAAGCTCCTATTGTATATTTTACTTGTATCTCTGCAATTTGAGGAAAAGGAAGACCAGGGTTTTGCAGACATCATTGGGATTCTTGTGGACTCTTGTGTTGATGGTGTGTTCTCTTATTGTAATTGTAAGTGTGTTTATGTGTTCCATCTCTTTCTTTACTGCAGCTTATTAAACAAATGAAGTGATAAAGTTTGAATTCATGTTTGACATGCTCAGCTTTCAAGTTTGTTTAATGTTTGTGTTTTCCACTGTCTAGAGAGGATTCAAAGTCATTGTTTGCCCTCTTTAGCTTCTCTTTTTTCTTCCTTGATCATCCATCTCAGCTAAAGGCATCAGCACAAACTCCTACCTTGCCCCAAAGACCCACCTGCAAAAACTGAGCTCAATCCCCGCACCCTGAATTGCACTCCCTCCAATCGCCACCAAAAACCCCAAAAAACTTTAAATCAACCCTCCTTATTAGTTTACTAGCCTAATATCAGTGTTCCTAATTGGGTTAGCTCATCCTATTGAAAGATCTACCGAGTTTGACCGGAGAGAGCCTTCTCATACCCCGTAGGGCTAGCTACGAGGTGAAATGGTTTGATGTTGCCTTGAAGGTTTACCTTCCTCAGCCTAGGGTGAAATCTCAAGCGCTAACATAGTGGCGACCATACTGGGGAGAACAACTGATCGTTTGCTCATTGACGTGTTATTTCATAAGTCTTAGACGGAGCCTGAAGTTACGCCAGGTAGCCTTCGAAAACGCTCTTGTTTTACATCAGCGTTAGTAGATAAACGCTGCTTCAGTCAATCTCCGTGAGCTTGTGAACGTAGCGCTTCATTGACACTTTACCCCAGTACATGTATCAAGTTCAGATCTGATTGTTGATAGTGGACAACGATCAGACACTTGAAAGGCTGAAATCATTCACCTGGCGACTCTAAATCAGTTTTGAGATCAGATCCAAAGACTCCACTGGAGGATGATCCCGACCAGCAGAAACATGAAAGGACAACATGGACATATCAGGTATTCAAGTTGGAATTTTATCCAAGACATTTTGTTCTTTGTCATAAATTATTTCTTCTCTTTTCCCAAGAATGTCAAGAAGGCTTTGCAAAGTATATTATGCTTGAGAAGAGATCCTCGGCCTGCAGTTGATTCTTTCCCTTTGACGATTGTGAATACCAAAGATTTGCATGCTTTTGAGCTTGATCAAGATCCTTTTTCCGAATTTTGTGATGAACCTATACCTGCTGTACATACCCCTATACCTTGTAAAATTCCAGATCGGTATAAACCTCTTGTTTTACCTTCTGTTCTTCATGCTTTTCCCAAAAACTATGATCTATACTTGCCAATGTTTGATGGTGAATGTAAGAATGTCAACGCTGAGCAACATGTCCAGAATTTTGAGAATTTTCTAGATCTTTTTGAAGTTGATGAAGAAGATGTTAGTATAAGGCTTTTTGCTCTTTCTTTGCAAGCCAAAGTGAAGAGTTGGTTCAAAGCCCTGCCTGATGCAAGCATCTCAGATTTCCAGCAGTTTGTCAAAGTTTTTCTCGACAGGTGGATGATCGGGAAAAACCTTTTCTTGATTGTAGAAGAGTATAACCATCTGAAAAGATTGCCAGGGGAGACAGTATAATAGTTTTCAGCCAGATTTAATCAAGTTTATTATTCGATGCCAGTTGATATAAGGCCTACTCCTAGATCTGCTCTCTTACACTATCCGGGCGCCTTTGATCCGGAGATGGAGTTTCAGCTGAGAGAAAAGAATATTGCAACACTTCATGAGATGCAAAACAGTGCAGTAAGTGTAGAGGCTCATCTACTGATCCGAAGGGCAAGGTTGAAGGAAGAAGAAATGAAAAACATAGATCCGGAAAAATCGGCATCTTTAGAGGTGAAGCTTGACATTTTGGTAAGTGCCATGGAAAAGATGATGGAAAAGGTCACCGCAAGAAATGATTATGATGTTCAAGATCATGGCTTGCTGATTGAAGAAGAACAAGTTGCTGATCCAAAACATTTTGTTTCTTATCCTAGTTGTCAAAAATTTGATAATGGTTGTTTCGTAGATCATCTTGGAGAAGAAAGAACTGTTGATATGACCTGCATGCTTGATGATGTGTTTTACAATGATGATTTGCCTCATTTTGATGAGTATGATGATGATTATGTTCTCCAAAAAGAGGCTAATCTTGCAGACGAACCAGCAGCTAGTTTGTGGAAGGAAAAAGTTCATTTTCAGCAGCTTGAATACAATGTTCAGCCATCACATATCAGCTATGACATTGACGAGGAAAGTGCAACACAGTTTGAAGTAAGTGGCGGATCTTTGCCTTTTTGTTTTGATTCATGTCAATTCATTAGAGACAACTTCCATGAAATTAGAAATCAGTTGTCAACAAGTCTTGCTCTTGACCATCTTGAAGGCAATAAAAACCTTGTTCCAGACTTTACATATTCAGATTTGCAGTCCCCAAATGCCATTGGTTTTCAAGTTGCAGATGAAGGCATGGAAGCTGACATATTTGATCAAATGATACAAGAAGGTTCTCTACCTTTCTGTTTTGAATCATTTCAGTATTTGAAGGGAAATTTGCATGGTCCATCTTCAGTGAAGAATGAGCAGCATGTAGGCAATCATGTAATCACATTGGAACCAATAGAAAATGGGTTGCAACAGTCTTTTCAAGCTTTTCATGATCCAATTGCTGATGTTTTGGATGAGGTTTGCAGTCAAAGTCTTTCTCCATTGACCACATGTGAGCTTGAAACATGTGCAGATATGAATTTGATTCGGCAGCCAGTTTCTTTATCATTTCTAGCAGAGGTCTCGTCACAAGGCTCAGATCACAATTTGCATTCATATGAGGAAACGAGAAGTAATCCATTGGATGAGCTAAGTTCCAGTGTGCTTGAATTTCAAGTTCCTTATGCAGTGTTTTTGGAGGCGGATAGAGAATTCATATCATTCAACAGATCTGTTTCTAAGTTGTCATGGGAGTTTCCTTTCATTAGTTCTCTCTTGTTGGTCATAAGTGAGAACTTGCGGAGATTTCAAATAGCAGATGAGATACTTACTTGGTTGCATTGGTTGTTTCATTTCACTTGACCCGGTGATGTATGAAACTGTTAGAGTAGGTTGTGATGAATAAGCTCCACTTTGAGCATCATTTTCAGTTTTCCGGTTGTGTTTAAGTATCGAGTCAGTTTTTAGTTGGGTCATGAGTCCTTTGTGAGTCAATTTTTAGTCTTGTTGTTAAGATTGTGTCGGTTTTCAGTCAAGCATTTTAGTTTTAGTTTTTGACTCCATTGCCCAATGATTTTAAGGCACTGGTCTGCTCTCCCAGAGGTCTGAGGTTCTTGGCACCTCCAAGGAGCTACCATCCCCATTGGAGCCAATGTTAGTTTCAGTCTTTCCAGCCTTCCTCCAGTGATCAAACATGCTCTTACAAAGTTATTTTGAAGTGTCAAGGTCAAATTTTGTCATTTCAGTGAGTCTTTAAGCAAAATTTGGTCACTAGGCATTAGGTCTAGGGTTTGCCCAAATGTTAGTCCATGTCACCATTCAGCTGAGTCTATCATCATTCATAGGGTTTTCATTATCATCTCAGTGTCTAATGAGTCATTTTACACCTTGTTCATGCTTTAGTTGTGCCTAGGCAAGGTCATTTCCCTCTCCTAGGGTTTTGAAAGCCAATTTCTCTTGGACGGTCAAATCATCGGCAAAACTTGTTTCCTGATGTTCATACACCTTTCCCTATCCTTAAAGTACCTTATCAAACACTTCCCATCCCTTAGATCCGCCAAATTCCTCATTTTTGCACAAACCCTAGTTTCTAGCTACAACCTGGCAATTTTCTAGGTTTGGCCTGTGTTTTGCCCTTTTCGACCCCTTCCCCTCACTCAATCTCTGAGATTCCACTTTCTCCTGCTTCCTAACATCCCTCCCCACTCCCAAAAATTTCCCCAAGAATTTAGAAGCCCCCTATCCCCTTCATTTCGCTTCATTTCGACAAAATCCCTTGTTTCACACATCGGGACAAGTTGCACTCAAATGATGTTTCAGAGAAATAAAAGATGAATTTTGGAAAACTGAGAGAGGTTTTTGTCCATAACATGCTAAAGAAGAAAACCCTCCTTCACTTTTTGCACAGGTGTCATGGTTTTAGAGAAATGCCAAAATTACAATCGCCGGATCCAAGGAGTTTGACCGAGGCACTAAAACGGAGAAAAAGGCCAAATCCGCTCCGTATCTTGGCTGAGGCCTCTCTCACTCACCATGATACTCATTAGCATCCTCCTAGCAGCAAACCCAAGAAATTTTGAGAGTTTTGAAACATTTTTGGCATTTTTGGGAATTTTACAGGTTTTGGCCATTTGATTGGTCTCACCCCGCGCGCGACCATACATGGGGGCAACTCAGAACGGGGAAAACTTTGCATTTTTGGAATTTTCATGCAAAAATACACTTGCCTATGGATGGGTTTCAGATTTTATGGAGATTTGGGCTTCCAAAAGCTCAAAATACATGCAATTTTTGACTTTCTGCCCCTATTTTGAGTTGCAGAAAGCTGTCTTGGGAGAAATGACTTTTGAGGGGTCAACTTAACTCCAAATTTAGAAATTCCAGTGGGGTTGGAAAGTAGACTCGCAGACCTTTCTAACGAACTATCTTGCACCTGATTTGGATATCGGGAAGGCCCTCAAACAGAGCTGTGAATGTGCGAGACCAGTCAGGCAGGGGGGCGCGACCAGTCAGGCAGTTTTTTGCCAGATTACACTGTACAGCCCAGAAAACGAAGATTTGACTCAGTTTGACTTTTTGGGGTGGAAGATTATTATCTTTGATGTAATTATTGTAACTCTAAGACACTTTTACTCTTGTTTAACACTTCTAGAAGATTCATTCATGTAAAGGGTAAATATTTAATGAATGGATTGGTTTCCTAGCTTATAGAGGCAAGTTGTTTTGACTGCCTAGATTTTAGTGCTCAGTTTAGAATTGGTTGAAACAGCTCCTAGAAGGATGATTTCGACCCCTAGAGGCAAGGGAAGAGGTTGGATTGCCTATATTATGTATTTTCTCAATCATTTTCAGGGGTTGGAAGGTTGGACTCTTGAGGGAGAAGCTCCTATTGTATATTTTACTTGTATCTCTGCAATTTGAGGAAAAGGAAGACCAGGGTTTTGTAGACATCATTGGGATTCTTGTGGACTCTTGTGTTGATGGTGTGTTCTCTTATTGTAATTGTAAGTGTGTTTATGTGTTCCATCTCTTTCTTTACTGTAGCTTATTAAACAAATGAAGTGATAAAGTTTGAATTCATGCTTGCCATGCTCAGCTTTCAAGTTTGTTTAATGTTTGTGTTTTCCACTGTCTAGAGAGGATTCAAAGTCATTGTTTGCCCTCTTTAGCTTCTCTTTATTCTTCCTTGATCATCCATCTCAGCTAAAGGCATCAGCACAAACTCCTACCTTGCCCCAAAGACCCACCTGCAAAAACTGAGCTCAATCCCCGCACCCTGAATTGCACTCCCTCCAATTGCCACCAAAAACCCCAAAAAACTTTAAATCAACCCTCCTTATCAGTTTACTAGCCTAATATCAGTGCTCCTAATTGGGTCAGCTCATCCTATTGAAAGATCTACCGAGTTTGACCGGAGAGAGCCTTCTCATACCCCGTAGGGCTAGCTACGAGGTGAAATGGTTTGATGTTGCCTTGAAGGTTTACCTTCCTCAGCCTAGGGTGAAATCTCAAGCGCTAACAAGTCCTATGATAAGAAATGTAGAAAGGGGCTAAAAAAATGGGCCAAGGACATAGTTCTAATACCTAATCCTTGAAATAGGTCAGGGAAATAATTCCAATACCTAATCCTTGTTTGAGCATATGTATACAAATAAATTCCCATTAAATAGTTAATAAACATCCAACTGAAAACATATCCAATTCCTAATAAAACATATGCATAAGAACAAAAAGATTCATGTCACAATACTGAAATAGTTCAAATACATGACATGTAGAAAGCAAGACATATATAATATTAAACTGTTAGATAACTAACAACTCAAGGAGATAAAGGTATGTCCTTATGAAATTTCTAGTTTCAGAACTTATTCCTGATTAACCCTGCAAGATAGCTTGACCATATTCTAAATGAGCATTTTAGTAAACATTTAAGAATAGTGCTAAAGCCAAACCAATATACTCATACACCAAAAATGATATCTAAAATATGAAGCATTTACTTTCAATAATAGAGCAATCAATACTACTATGAAACCAATTACATAAATAAATAATATTATAAAGATGAATCAAGTTACATAAAACAATAGAAAATTACAATAGTGCAGGTCCTCCATTGTCTCTAAATCAATTCCCTATTTGCACAGATGGATCCAATCTCACTACAATAGTGAAAATGCATCTTAAATCCTTTTAGCTGTAAGCTTTAGTATTACTCTGCCTCTTTTCTCCAGATTCGAATCCCTTTTCTCAAAACCAGAGATGGGTGTTTATCTATAGTTGAAATAGTAACAATCCCCCTTTATTTCTCAACAAATGAGTTAATTAAAAGAAAATGAAACAAAATGATTCCTTCCGTTGGGGTTCTAGCCAAATGTAGATGACCATAGCTGAGAAAATTGCCCAGTTTAGTTTTCCCTTTGATAAGTTTGTTTATCTTGTTTCAAACTGATAGGTGGAATTGCAATTTTCACGATGAAGTCCAACCTTAGCCTTGTTTTTCAACCACTTATATCTATTATTATCCAATGTTATGCCACTTGGTGGGTGTCACACGGAATAAGTCGATCTTGCGGACAAGATAGACCTTCCTAGAATATAAAGAAGACCTAATGACAAGCAAACCAATCACACACTATCTTTCTCTAAATATGATTTTATAAACAAAGGCAAACAAGTGTTTTAGGCCTACCTTAGGTCCAACGCAAGTTTGTGGATGCCCTCGCTCTTTCGATCCAAATGAGCTCCCTTGTCGCGAGTCTGCAAACATAAACAAGCAAACAAATTAAATAGCACCTGAAAAGCCAATATCATAAAGCATATTTAACATGAAAGTCAAGGAATTCATGAAACAAATAACATGAGATCATTTGTTGTGAAAAATGAGTTTGATTGTATTAATTCAAAAGAAGAAGAACTTTACAACCTGTGCCTTGATGCTGTACAAGCTCCTCCCAAGTGTCAGGCGGAAAGAGTCGATAGTGCGGACACAACCAACCTCCCTAGGAGCCTAAGACTCTCTAGTGACAAACAAGACAAACAAGAGCAATCCTTCTCTAAACATGCATTTACTATATAAGAAATCAAGTGTTTAGATCCTACCTGTATTCCAACGCTGTTGTAGCAGTCCAGCCTCACTGATCCGGATGAGCTCCTCCTTCACTTCGAAACCTGCATCCACTAACAATCAAACGATTAAATAGCACTTGATAATCTCATAGAATAAAACATATTTAACACATAGACCAAGGAGTACATGAAACAACTCATAAATAACAAGTTATTGAGAAGAATGGACTCATTTGCATTAATAGGAAACAAAATGAACAATTACAACCTGAGCCTTGCTGTTGTGCAAGTCCCTCCCAGGGTCCATCAAGAGTTCTCCTTTACTTTGACAAAGCTCACCCACTTCCAAATAGAACAAGCAAAGATGGCAATCTCTCCTCACAAGCTTCTAAATGGGAGTCCTAATTCCAGCAGCATCTACCCTTATAAATGTTTAGCTTCCAACCTCTCCTCCTTCTGGCCCAATGCCTGTATTTATAGTGGTCTAGAGGAAGTTATTCAGGTCCACCATCAATGGGATAATCCCCTCTTTGGATGGGATAGCTCCCTCATTGATGGGATAAGTTCCTCTTTGGTAGGGGTACATGAACCATCTGGAGGCGCTCAATACACGTCGAACAACCTTCTAGAATGCTCTAGAAATGACCACAAGTAACTTTTTTGGAGTGAAACTTGTTCTTTTTGACCTTTACAGGGGTACGCACCTGCCCCTTTACATACAGAGCGTACAAGTACGCAGCTTTTGTGAACATTAGGTGCGTACCCGCAGGTAAGGCCGAGAGAATCTGCGTACCCAGAGATAAACACATTTACAAAGACTTTCTCTCTTTCTTGAAGTTTGACATGGAGAGCAGAGGCATGAGACTTGCCCAGGAGGATAGCATGACTGTTGATGGAGCCATACTAACTGTAAATAGCCATGGTGACATTTTTTAGTGTAACAGATTACCCCCTAAAGTGTGAAGCCTGTAATAGATTAGGGTTTTGTATTATCTAGGAAGGGTGAAGCGCTTTATCATTTCAAGGATTATCTTGTGGAGAGCCTGGTCAGAACCTACAATTTTCAACACAAAATACATGTATAAGATTATATCATCGCTGAGGTAGGCATTCCCATACTCAGATCAAAACTTTAACTAACAGACTAACTACTCTGATACAGGAATGATCTTGCAGTACATCATAATCATAGACTTTTGTAGACACAGTATGGGCGCAACCATCTGTTTATGATTTGTCTACTTAGATAATGAATACAAAACTCCTCGCAGCCTGGATGGTGGAAACTAGATCCAGGGTCTTCATTTCTGCTTCCCGAATTGGTACGATTCTAGCCATGCGAATAAATGAGTTGATGTCGAACATGGTAGAAACCACTTGATTACCAGTCGATGATGTAAACTGTTAACAAGTGTGAGAGAGACCACCAGTAATGTCAATGGTTCTCAAAGTACCCAGTACAATCCATGAGATGTGAATGAATGAGTTGATGTCGAACATTTCACGGAATCCTTCGATCGAAAGTCAATGATGTAAACTGACGTCAAAGGCGAGAAACCTGCCATTGATGCATGCAAACTTCAAGGTACTGACGATTTCTAAGTCATCTCTCTAGATAATGTGCTGATGTCGATAGAAAGCGACCCGTTGCAGGCAAGCCCACAACACGAAATCATTGTTCAAGTTGAAGAAATGTTGCTGTAAGGACTGACTCAGGGATGGTCAAATGGATGACAAGTATTTTGCAGATGAAAGTTTTGTTTGCAGACCTCTTGAACACATAACGACACAACAGATGGTTTGGTGGTGAATGACTCAAAGTTAATCCCCGGAACCCGTCTGAAGTCTTTCAAAGTGGTTTGATCAACTGTGAGGCAAAGGATTTCCCAACCCAGGTGAATGAAAAGTGTCGTGTCCAAGAGTGGTAATAAAGTTTCTTCTGAGACAAAAGATAACAAATAGGCTCATTCTTCTCTCTTTTCCCCCACCATTTCTGGCAAGTACCTCTTTATTTTTAACAAGCTTGAGGAGGATAACATATGCTTGATTATAAGCTCATCCTTCGGATGAGTCCAACCTAGTTTTGATTCGAACCCTAGGAAGGAGTGGTTCGTTGCTGTTTGTAATTGAACAGGTCCTTTACTGTGAAATTTTAACGAGCCCAGTATAGGAGAAACTCGGCATTTTTCAATTTTAGAGAGTCTGAAAAACTAAAGAAGACTCCAAGGTGAACTTTTTCGTAAATTTGTGTCTCCCAAGCCCGAAAAAGTATAAAATAATACCTGAGAGAACCGCTTGATCTCACGACCAAGGAGTACTTTCATGATTAGTGTCTCTGACCTGAAAAGTAAAAAGCGATCAAGGACACGTCGTTTTATTTCCATATCGAGTTTGAAACAACAAAAACCCGGCAGTCCTTTCTTGTTTTTACGGTCAGAAAAGAGCTATAAGGGGACCGTCTTTTAATTCCGTTTTAACGAGTGTAAAAGAAACGCTCGGCAATCTTTTCATATTTTAGGAGTCAGAAAAGAGCTTAAAAGATGACTCTGATGTTTCACTTTTTCGTAAGTTTTAACGAGTTCGAAAAAATGATAAAAATGTACTCATAGTTTTCACTTTTTCGTAAGTTTTAATGAGTTCGAAAAAATGATAAAAATGTACTCATATGGCCGACTTTCAATTTAATTTACGAGTAGGAAAAGACGGAAAGAACTCGGCATTTTCATTTGTTTTACGAGAATGAAAGATAGCAAAATAATCTCGGGATTTTCATGAGTTTAACGAGTCTTGAAAATAACCGAAATTGACTCGAGATAGGTTTCATTTTTACAAAAGCTTGAAACAGAGAAAAACTATGCTTCAAAGTAGTTTCATTTTTACACAAGCTTGAAACAGAAATAAAACTGTGCTTGATGCCCCCTAAGCGTAACTGCTAGAGCGCATGCCTCCCCCAGCTTCATTTCATTCAACTAAGTACAAGCTGGATGGAATGAAGGTTTATGTACGATATCATTTGAAAGAATCGACCTAAAACTGTAAGAAAATTATGCAAAAAACTGAAATAACTAACCTAAATATACAATTTAACATTTACGAGATTGAGTCAAACTCTCGATTCAAGTAGAGGAGGATTTGTTTCATTTTTTAACGAGCTTGACACACGAAAAGAACTATGCTCAGATTTGGTTTCATGTTTATGCAAGCTTGAAATGAAAAACTATGCTTGTTATAAGTTCACATGCCCCCAGCATAATGACGCAAAATGAGGTACATGCCCCCCAAGCTTCATTGCATTCAATGAGGTGGATGGAATGAAGCTTTACTTTCGAAATTTTAGAAAGACTTGAGGGAGTTGTTTCAATTTTTAGTGAGGTTGACACAGGAAAAGAACTATCCTCAAAACCCTTGTTTCATTTTTTAAACGAGCTTGACACAAGATAAGGAACTATGCTCGTAACTACTCTCTACAATCTACCTAACAAAAACTCTACTCTAAAAACCTTGATTCAATTTTTTAACGAGCTTGACACAAGACAAGGAACTATGCTCTAAAATCCTTGATTCATTTTTTAATGAGCTTGACACAAGACAAGGAACTATGCTCATGACTACTCTCTACAATCTACCTACTTAACCTACCCTTGTTTCATTTTTAAATGAGCTTGACACAAGACAAGGAACTATGCTCAAAAATCATTGTTTCATATGTTAACGAGCTTAACACAAGACAAGGAACTATGCTCAAGAAGTTCGAATGCCCCCAGTATAATGATGCAAAGCGAGGTACATGCCCCCCAGGCTTCATTGCATTCAACCAGATGGATGGAATGAAGGTTTACTTTCAATATTTAACTTGAAAAGGGAGTTGTTTCATTTTTAAGGAGGTTGACACAAGAAAAGAACTATCCTCATACCTGATTCAATTTTTAACGAGGTTGACTCAGTAACAGGAACTATCCTCCAACCTGATTCATTTTTTAACGAGGTTGACTCAATAACAGGAACTGTCCTCGTAAAATTCTACTTTCTACAATCTACCTACATAACCTAAAATCTACCTGATTCATTTTTTAATGAGGTTGACTCAGTAAAAGAACTATCCTCACACTCACTGATTCATTTTTTAACGAGGTCGACACAGTAAAAGGAACTTTCCTCGCGCTAGCCTGTTTCATTTTTTAACGAGGTTGATACAGGAAAAAACTATCCTCGTACTCACTGATTCATTTTTTAACGAGGTTGACCCAGTAAAAGGAACTTTCCTCGAGACAGCCTATTTCATTTTTTAACGAGGTTGAGACAGGAAAAAACTATCCTCGTACACACTGATCATGGCTTCCAAAAGGTCTTCATCAGAAAGAAGAATAGTTCTTTGGAAGGAACACATGTCAAGGGACTCAAAAGGGATAAGAACATCGTGTTCAAGTAATCCCATAGAGTTTTCCATGTCAATTACCGGATCTAAATCAAAGGAAGATGAGCAAACAGTGAGAGGCTCACTTACATCGGTAACTGAAAACATGGGACCAGTTGCCACATAATTAACCCGTGGCAGGGTAGATACCACTTTAGAACTAGGAACATTTAGGGGTGTCATATTATTGGTAGTTGAGACAAGACTAGGGAATGAAAGCTGGTCTACAGTCACAATACTGCCATTGTGAGGGAAAGACATCACGCGAAAGAGTGTCGATACGACAACTTTCATTGCATAAACATAGTCTCGCCCAAGGAGTAAATTGAAATCCAAGGGACCTCGAACTACCATAAGATCAATACAGACAGTTTTACCTTCCAAGGTAATGGAAAACTTAGGAAGGATCCCTAAAGGTTCACTAATGGTTCTGTTAAAAGCTTTCAGATTCTGCGTAATAGGCGCAAGCTGAGGGGAACCCAAAGCTTTCCAAACAGTTGAGGATAAAATACTAACAGAAGCACCTTCATCTACCTGAGTACGATGTATGTCCCTACCACCAGCCTTGGCAATGATTTGGAAAGGGATGGAGGAAGGAAGACGAGGTTCTGTCAGTCTATTCCAATCAAAGGAAAAGACCTCAGTACTTGGAGGGGGTTCTGTATGAACAGGTGAAATGCCCCCCGGTATAGAAGAATCTGATGTAACAAGAAGAACCTAAGCGGTATGAAGTTCACTCTCGAAAGGGAAAGTGGGATCGACCGAATGTGAAATTGAATCGACCACTTGATCAACTAACGGATCATCAACCTGAGTGACATGAGTTTCACTCTCCAATGGAAGAGTGTGATCGACTGTACTTGAATTTAGATCAATCACTCCGTCAGTTGACGGTAGGTTGGGAGAAAGTTTACGGTAACCAGTTGAAAATTCTTGCTGTGGAACAGTAAGGTTTTCCAACAATGTTGAAGCTTCATCCATGTGAGGGCAAATGTGAGTTTGATGACTCCCTTTGCATAACTTACAAGGAAACCTAACTTTACCCTTTTTCCCAGGAACCTGACTATCACTGGTTGATGGATCAACAGAAAGTTGATGAGATTTTTCTGACCATACTTCCAAGACCTTTGGAATACCAGGACAATTGACAAGGAAGTGGTCACCCTTACAAATCTTGCAAGGGTATTTTGGTTTACGATGCATGTCGGAATTTTTCTCAACACAACTAACACTTTCAGCCACGGTTGGTTGGTTGACTTCTTTCTTATCTTGCTTCTTCTTCTTCTTCTTCTTCTTCCCTTTCTTCTTCTTCTTAGCCTCCTGGTCACTAGCATCAAGGCTTTTACCAGGCGAAGAGGAAGAAATGGAGGAAGAAAAATTAGGCGAAGAAGGTAAAGGGTCAACAGAAGGTTGGTGATGTTGAGATGGTGAACTCTGTTGAGGTGAAGCATCTGGTTGAGATGGAACAATTGGAGTATTTTGGGCCAACGAAGTTGAAAATAACCATATCGGTAAACCTATTGTAAATCCAGGTAATGAAAAAGTAGCCATATAAGGAGGACCAACATTTCCAAAGTAAGGAAAAGTACTAGGATTCTCGTTAGGAGGGGTTCCTAGGTTGGTAAATTCTGGAACACTTGCCATTATATTCAACTTCAGTGAATTTTATTAACAATTTAAAACTAAAATTAACAATTCACAATTCACACCTAACAATTAAAATTCACAATTCACACCTATGGTCTCTAAAAGTAAAAACAAACAAATTAACACGCGCTATCAAATCTAGGAGTCAAACCACACACAAACAGTAGCCTTCCAGACCGAAAACACTAGTTGGTGATGAAATCCAACATCGCAGAATTCAGTACAGAAGTGGCGGGTGGAACAGTTACCCCGGCAACCTGCTTAATGAATAGACTGGAACAAGTTCCTCCACTTTAACCGTCTCGAGTGAAGTGAACCCCCCAGAAAATCCAAGTGAGTCTAGCCGACGTCTGCTCCAGGTACAGTGGGATCTTCCCTCCACCGTCACCTTGGGTAGAATCCTAAAGATAATGGTCACTAAGGTCACCAACAACAACAAATACACCTGGGGGAACAGTCTACGACCCGATAGCACGCAAGGGCAGAGTAACAAGCTCAATCCCCTTGCCGGCTCCTTGACAATAATCCAAGGTTTACCGACAAGTGACCCCAGGCTCCTCGACAATAATCCGAGGTTTACCGTTTGTAGTACGTGCATATCTGGCGTCTTTCCCAATGAAGGAGGATTGATCCCCTCACTGGTTCGGACACGGTCTCGTGCTTCTTGTTTAAGAGGAGCTTTCCCAGAGCATAAATGTAACAGTTGGATTTATCCTACCACAAGATGAGCTACTTGTTTGGTTTTGCTGTCTTGGAGAGTTAATTACTCTCCTACTCCAAGACACTAGCCTGATCTATATTGGTGTTTCAGAGCCCTAGAAATGTAAAAATTACTAGATGAATTTTAATTAAGCGCTGTGTTATTAAGGCTGTTATTACTCAAAAGGGTAAATGGATATGAAACCAATGGTGTTATGACCCGACTCAACTGAATGCAATCGAATATGATAATGTAATCTTTTCAATTCGATGAATCCTATCTAAAGTAAGGAGAGAGCTTCCATTCACTTCCAACAATGCAAAAATTGATCACTAAGAGAAAATATAACAAATTCTCTAATGTACTAATTTCATCAAGAAAAACTAATGCAAATCAATTCCAAACCATTTTTTTTATTTTTGTGTAAATTCAAATCAAAGAAAGCTGATCTAAATCTACGATTTATTTTTTAGAATGTAAACTATGCAATTGTAATCTAAGCACAATTCACTTGAAAAGTATGCAAATGTAATCTATGCACATTTTTCATTAATATTCTGAAAATGAGAATTCTAATTATGCAAATGTGATCTATGCAAGAGAATTCTCAAACACAAGATTATTCTAATGTAATCTAAGAACCAATCAAGTGCAAGTCGAGAAAATTGGGTGAGAGGTCCAAAGATCAAAACATAAAAAAACTCAAAGGCGATTAACACTCATACACAATTTAGCCCCCCCCGGCGAATGAGGGGGAATTTTTTTTTGCTAAAACAAAAGCAAAAGGATGCAAAATTGTGAAAAGACTGAGACAAACCTCCAAGTAATGACCAAAGGAAATCAAATCAAGAATTTCTCAAAAAAGAGACTCAAAACACCCAATTGATGAAAGCTTAAAGCAGGAATGCCAATGAAACAAGCTTAGGTGAAGATTTATGGCAGGTAACCAGTGGATCTGGGCAGTAAAAACAAATTAAAAACAAAATCTAAAGAGCAAAAAAGCAAAAATTGAAATTTTCTCAAAATTGACAGGGGTACGCAGGTCATACGTTCACACAGGCGCGGGTACGCACTGTGCGCAAAGACGCAGTGCGTACAAGTACGCACTGTGTTAAACCCAGAGACTGCGTACTGCTGGAAAAGCTAAGAAAAATAAAAAACTAAATTGACTCTAAGCTAACCCACCCAAATACACAGCTAGACAACCAAAAATCAGAAAACAAGAAATTTTTCTCAGATCAAAATATCAAATCAAAAAGAACTCAAACACATTAATGGAGTCCCCAGTGGAGTCGCCATTTTGTTAGGCAGAAAGAGTCGATAGTGTGGACACAACAAACCTCCCTAGGAGCCTAAGACTCTCTAGTGACAAACAAGACAAACAAGAGCAATCCTTCTCTAAACATGCATTTACTATATAAGAAATCAAGTGTTTAGATCCTACCTGTAGTCCAACGCTGTTGTAGCAGTCCAGCCTCACTGATCCGGATGAGCTCCTCCTTCACTTTGAAACCTGCATCCACTAACAATCAAACGATTAAATAGCACTTGATAATCTCATAGAATAAAACATATTTAACACATAGACCAAGGAGTACATGAAAAAACTCATAAATAACAAGTTATTGAGAAGAATGGACTCATTTGCATTAATAGGAAACAAAAGGAACAATTACAACCTGAGCCTTGCTGTTGTGCAAGTCCCTCCCAGGGTCCATCAAGAGTTCTCCTTTACTTTGACAAAGCTCACCCACTTCCAAATAGAACAAGCAAAGATGGCAATCTCTCCTCACAAGCTTCTAAATGGGAGTCCTAATTCCAGCAGCATCTACCCTTAGAAATGTTTAGCTTCCAACCTCTCCTCCTTCTGGCCCAATGCCTGTATTTATAGTGGTCTAGAGGAAGTTATTCAGGTCCACCATCAATGGGATAATCCCCTCTTTGGATGGGATAGCTCCCTCATTGATGGGATAAGTTCCTCTTTGGTAGGGGTACATGAACCATCTGGAGGCGCTCAATACACGTCGAACAACCTTCTAGAATGCTCTAGAAATGACCACAAGTAACTTTTTTGGAGTGAAACTTGCGCTTTTTGACCTTTACAGGGGTACGCACCTGCCCCTTTACATACAGAGCGTACAAGTACGCAGCTTTTTTGAACATTAGGTGCGTACCCGCAGGTAAGGCCGAGAGAATCTGCGTACCCAGAGATAAACACATTTACAAAGACTTTCTCTCTTTCTTGAAGTTTGACATGGAGAGCAGAGGCATGAGACTTGCCCAGGAGGATAGCATGACTGTTGATGGAGCCATACTAACTGTAAATAGCCATGGTGACATTTTTTAGTGTAACACCATGGTCCAGCAAGAAGTCTCCTCTACTTTGACAAGTTTCACTCTCTTCCCAATGAAGCCAAAAAGGTATGTGATCTCTCATTTTAAGCTTAACTAGGAAGTCTTAATTTCACCAGCATTTACCCTTAAAAATGTTTAGCTTCTAACCTCCCTAGCAACCAGCCCAATGCCTGAATTTATAGTGCAATGGAGGGAAGTTACTAGGTCCTCCTTGAAAGGGATAAAGCCCTCCTTCAAAGGGATAGCTCCTCTCATCAAGGATTAGCTCTTTCTCTTTTGGGATGCATGAACCACCTAAGAGCAGCAAATCCACGTCAAAATTTCTTCTAGAATCATCTAGAATTAACCCAAAGTGAGTTTTTTAGAATAAACTTGTGCCTTTTTAACTTTCACAGGGGTCCGCACCCACACCTTTAGGGACAGAGCGGACAGGTCCATAGATTTTGTAAACAAAGGGTGCAGGACCGCAGGTAATAGTGAGAGAAAGTGCGGAACCAGAGTTTCATTGATTTTCAATGTCTTTCTCTTATTTTCAAAGCTTGACTTGAAGAGCTGCGGTTTGAGACTTGCTTAGGAGGACAGTACAAGTGATGATAGACCCATACTGACTGCAAATAATCATGGTGACGTTATTTTTGTGTAACAGATTGCCCCCTAAAGTGCGAAGTCTGTAGTAGATGAGGATTTCATTTATCATTTAGGAAGAGTGAAGCACTTTATCATTTCGAGGATCATCTTGTGGAGAGCCCAGTTAGAACCTGTAAAAACATTCAATGCAAGATATATATATGAGATCATATCATCGTTGAGGTAGGAATTCCCATACTCAGATCAAAACTGACTTAGAAAACTAACTACTGCTCTGATACAGGAATGATCTTGTAATACATCACAAGTATAGACTCATGTGGACACAGTATGGACGCAACCATCTGTTTTTGAATAGTCCATTATGTAATGAATACAAAATTCCTTGCAGCCTGGATTGTGGAAACTAGATCCAAGGTCTTCATTTCTACTTCTCGAAACAGTACGATTCTATCCATGCGAATAAATGTGTTGAAGTCGAACATGGTAGAAACCACTTGATTACCAGTCAATGATGTAAACTGTTAACAAGTGTGAGAGAAACCACCAGTGATGTCAATGGCTCTCAAAGTACGCAGTACAATCCATGAGATGTGAATAAATTTGTTGATGTCGAACATGTCACGGAATCCTTTGATCGAAGGTCAATGATGCAACCTGTCGTCAAAGGCGAGAAACCTGCCATTGAGGCATGCAGATCCCAAGGTACTGACAATTTCTAGATCATCTTTCTAGATAATGAGCTGAAGTCGATAGAAAGGGATCTATCGCAGGCAAGCCCACAACACAAAATCATAGATCAAGTTGAAGAAATTTAGTTGCAAGGACTGACTCAGGGATGGTCAAGATGGATGACAGATATTTTGCAGATGAATGGCTTATTGGCAGTGGCCTCTTGAACACATAACGACACATCAGATGGCTTGGTGACAATTGACCCAAAGTTAATACCCAGAAATCGGCTGAAGGCTTTCAATGTGGTTTGATCAACTGTTAGGCAAAGGATTTCCCAACCCAGGTGAATAATAGTGTTGTGTTCAAGAGTGGTTACAAAGTATGACAAACAGGGTCATTTTTCTCTCTTTTCCCCCACCATTTCTGGCAAGTACCTCTTTATTTTTGACAAGCTTGAGGAGGATAACATTTGCTTGATTATAAGCTCATCCTTTGGATGAGTCCAACTTAGTTTAAATTCGAACCCTAAGAAGGAGTGGTTCGTTCCTGTTTGTAATTGAACAGGTCCTTTACTGTGAAATTTTAACGAGTCCAGTATAAGAGAAACTCAACGTTTTTCAATTTTAGAGAGTCTGAAAAAACTTAAGAAGACTCCAGGGTTGACCTTTTTCGTAAGTTTGTGTCTCCCAAGCCTGAAAAAGTATAAAATAATACTTGAGAGAATCGCTTGATCTTTACGACCAAGGAGTAGTTTTCGTAATTAGTGCCCTTGATCCGAAAAAGTAAAAAAGCGATCAATGACACATTGTTTTATAACCAGTATCGAATTTGAAACGACAAAAATTCGGCAATCTTTTCATGTTTTTACGATCAGAAAAGCGCTGTAAGTGGACCGTCTTTTAATTTCATTTTAACGAGTTTAAAAGAAGAACTCGACAATCTTTTCATGTTTCAGGAGTCAGAAAAGAGCTTAAAGGTGACTCTAAATGTTTTTTCGTCGAAAATGATAGATTTCGCCTGAATAATCTGTTATCCTGAACAAAAACGCAAACATTACTCATACCTGTTTGAAATGGATAAAAATGTTGCAAAAATACCTCTCCAAAGTGAAACATAAACAAATTTGCAATCTATTTACTCAAAAAACTTATAAAAAGGGCTTTCGTCAATTCATTTTTACCGTTTGAGTTTTGGGTGAGAAAATAGTGCTTTTGTTCAGAAAACGTCCCGTAAAGATTGCGGAAAATCCAACCATCGGAATCGAACGCCGTCTTCTCCAGGTAATCCACATCATCCTACTCTTCATTTTTAACTGTTTCATTTCTTGTTTTAGGCTTTCATTTCATTTTTTGGAGGGTTTTTAGGCTTACAACCCGCGCGTGGGGTCCCGCTTGTGTACCACTGCCAGCCCGCGGACCCCGACTTTTTCTCAATGGGGAAAAAGTCAGGGGTCCGCACCTTCCATGTAGGAACGGTGCAGACCCACGCACTGTGTCTAACCTGGAGGGTGCGGTCCTCGTCGCAAGGGTTTTTAACCCAAAATTTCTCAAAATTGGCCCAAACAAAATAATTTCTAGCATTCTAATTTATCTTTTTACTTGATGCAGAGAGTACATCATGCTAGATTGGTGTGAACGAGAGCATGAGGACGTGGATGCTGCCGCATGGAATCATCAACCTTCGCTTGATGCTTTGAAGGCGTGCGGCTTGTACAAATTCTGGGCCATACCTGGCATGAGGGCCCAGGTGGATTTCTTATAGTGGCTGGTTGACAGATGGAGCATACAGGACCAGTGCTTCTTCATTGGTGGCCACCAGCTCGAAATCGAGCCGGCAGACATATATTTCTTGACTGGTTTGCCTAAGAGAGGCGAAGACTTGACTCTATTCGGGGCTAGGCTAGGTGGCCAGTCTGTCGATAGCCTCTGGCTAGAGTTCTGCAACAGCCAGGCTAGAGACAAAGGGATAGACATAAAAACCATATCCCTTCCTGAACTCATGGTGATTGCATTTACTGTCACCAGACTTTGCGGGAGTGCCGCATTACATATTGCCATCGGATCTCAGATGCATATGGCAGTTGATTGCTTTCGAGGCACCATCTTCAATTGGTGCGATGCTGTGTTGGCCAATGTGAAAGGCCAACTGACCAGAGCCAAGAACGGACAACTAAAGACCTTTGGTTATGGGGCTTTGGTTGTGATCTTTGGTATGGAGAGGATTCCCATGTTGATCCCACAGCACCTTACTGTTGGGGCTGGGCTTCCTCGAGAGCCCAAACTGATGCGATGGATCGCAGTTATGGCCCGTCATCCGGACGAGAGGACAGAGGTTGATCGATTCAAACCTGAGTATTTCCAATGGTTGGAAAACCAGGTTTTTTCTATTCAGGACTTCCCTTACACTGGGGTAGATTTTCGTGGTGACCCGGACATGGCTCTTCCACCAGGAGAGCAGTGGGATGACTCAGGTAAAATAATTTTCAACATTTTTCCTTTTTTATTTTTTTTATTATTTTTCCATCGTCCCAAAACTGATAGCAAAAGTTTCAAATGAAGATGTGGGTCCACAACGACCAGCCACTCTCCGGACTTACGAGAGGAAACAACCAGTTGCAGCCGCGCTAGCCCCACAGGACGAATCAGCAGAGGTTTTGGCCGAGCTGGAGGGTCATCTCGAGCGCTTGATAGGAGATATTCCAGAGATCACTATAGACGACATTCCTTGTCGGCTTCAGCGCTATGTGATTGGGGTCCCAGGACCTTTTAGGAGGTTCCTTTGCAAGGTGGCCCGTGCAGTGGTTTCTTATTGAGATCATCACCAGTGATAGGATGATCGCTTATTGTGGGCACATATGACATTTTGGTTTTTTGTACTTATCATTTTTGCCAATCATAAGGTGTTTTTCAACCTATGATCGAGACGATGTATTTTTTGACACACTCCTATATATATATATATATCACTATTACCGACTTATCTTGTAAATCATGTTATGGAATGGTTTTAAATTTACATGTATGATTATTGCAAATGTCTACTTAACATTCGAGAAGCAATTGCATCTGCTAATGTATTTAAAGATCTTGGAATATGCTGATACTCAATATAATCAAATTCACGTTCAAGAGACGCACTCTCAAAAATAATCTTAATAACACTGGATTTCTAATGGCATACACTCTATTAAGCTGTAATACAACGAGTTCAGAATCTAACCTCACTATCAAACTCCGAATCCAAAATGAAATAGATTCAGATAATAACT
Source organism: Pinus tabuliformis (assembly GCA_031772625.1). Taxonomy (NCBI): domain Eukaryota; kingdom Viridiplantae; phylum Streptophyta; class Pinopsida; order Pinales; family Pinaceae; genus Pinus; species Pinus tabuliformis. The sequence goes on from CM062817.1 coordinate 1,028,777,061, forward strand.
CAATCACTACACTATATTCGGGAATGTTGTTCGTTGTTTGACCGAGGCTTACCCCATGCATAGATACTAACTCGTCAGAGGGCGAATAGATAACCCAAGCCGCGGAAGAAATGTTTTGTGTATTATGACAAACACCATCAGCGAAACCAATATATGTTTGGAGAGGCATCGACATCTGCAATATCAAGAGTAAAACCAAGATAAGCAGGAATAATGACAAAAAAAACACTCTCTAAGCTAAGCACACTGTTTAAACTAAAACACACCAGCTAGAAAGAAAAACTATCCTAACTAAAAATCTCCATACCCATTCTTTAAGCATAATACCTCTTTAGGTAAAGACCATTTCTGGGTTTACCCAAAGAGTCCCCGTCAAAGTCTACCAATTCATAGGCCCCTTTTGCTAGCTTTCGCTTGACAACATAGGGACCATGCCACATAGGAACGAATTTTCCAGTGCCTAATTTATCATTAGCTTGATCGTAAACTAAGACTAGATCTCCTTCTGAAAAATTTCGAGGGGTCACATTTCGATCATACTGAGCTTTCATACGTTTTGCGTGAGTCTCGATCGCCAATGCAGCATCACATCAATTCTCATCTAATTGAGCCAAGTATAACAAACGCTTTTCCTCTTCGGAAGTGGCTGGAAGTAACTCGATGGCCATTTGCAGTGACGGGATTTCACATTCAATGGGTAACACAGCTTCCAGACCATAAACTAGTTGGAAAGGAGTGAACCTTGTTGATGTTTTTACTGAAGTTTGGTATGCCCAAAGCGCTGAAAATAGCATGTTATGCCAATTCGACCGATGAATCCCAATGATTCGTCGGATCATGATAACTAAGACTTTGTTGATGTATTCAACTAGACCATAAGCTTGTGGACAATAAGGAGTTGAACTATCGTGACGCAACCCAAGCTGGCCTGTAAGTTCGGTCATCATAATGTTTCGAAAATGGCGCCCATGATCAGTGATTATCACTTGTGGGACACCAAACCTAGCAATTATATGATTGAACACGAAAATTGCAGCTGTCTTTCCGTCTGCCTCAAATGCAGGCATCGCCTCGGCCCACTTGGTAAAATAATCTACCGCAAGGATGATATACGCATGCCCCCTGGCCGAGTGAGGGTTACATGTAATAAAATCAATACCCCATTTGGCAAGAGGACCAACGGCAATTATAGGGTGGAGAGGAGCAGGTGGAGTGCGCATCTTTCGATCAAAAATTTGGCAGTTATGGCATTTTCGGACCGCAGTAATACAATTTTTAAACAAAGACGGCCAGAAGTAGCCAGCGCGCAATATCTTTTGGGTTGTGGCATACCCAGACATATGACCGCCACACACTTCAGAGTGGCAGTCATTTAGAACCCTTTTAGCTTTCTCGTGTGTTAAGCAACGTCGAAAAACAGAGTCCGCCCCTCGGCGATAAAGAGTATCTCCAATAATCCTGAATTGTTGGGATTGGAATCGAATTTTCCAACGTTCTAACCTTGAAATTTCTGGCCAAAAGGATTGGGTTTGGAGATAAACGATGATATCCCCATACCATGGATCTAAAGTGCTGATTAGAAACAAGGATTCATCCACAATGGGTTCCTCCACCACAGTTTCTGTGTCAGCACGCGGGAAGTCACACATTAACTCCGCAAAGACTAAAGATTTCTTAGACTTAGATTTTTCAAATTCCAAGTCGCACTCCTGTAGGATAACAATCCATTTAGAGTACTTTCCCCCTAGCAATTGCCTTGTCAAAATGTAGATCATAGGGTTGCAAACCAAAATTACTGTAGTTTTACGTAGTAAAATGTAGTGACGAAAACGTTGGACAGCTTGAACAACTGCCAATGCCAATTTCTCCACATGTGAGTATTTTAGCTCAGTTGGATTTAAAGTTCGACTAAGGTAATATATCACATGTTCAGTTCCGAATTCATCTTCCTGAACTAAAACCATTCCAATGGTGGCGGCGAGATACAAGAAGTAATCCCGGTTGTAGTTGGGAGGATGCAATAACGGTGCATGGGTCAATGCGTGTTTGAGTGCATCAAAAGATTTCTGAGCTATCTCATCCCAATAGAATGGAGTATTCTGTTTCAACAACTGGGTAAAACCCTTTGTAACCTCGGTGTAGTTAGAAACGAATCGTCGTAAAAAGTTTGCTTTCCCTTGCAAACTTTGGAGTTGGCGAAGACTCGAAGGAGGAGGCAATTTGACAATAGCTTCGACCTTCGAGGGATCGACACGAATGCCGGCTTTCGAAACTACAAACCCCAGCAATCGACCCATCTATATATAGAAGACACATTTGTGTGGGTTCAACCGAATACGATAATGCTTACACCTCATAAAGATTTCTCGTAAATGGAAGAGGTGATCAGCTCGATGTAATGAATGAGCGGGAAAATCATCGAGATAGGGTTGGACAATGTGCTTGATGTCATGAAACGAATAAGACATGGCCCTTTGAAAAGTTGCTCCGGCATTCTTGAGCCCATAAGGTAACTTGCAATAAGCAAATGTCCCCCATGGACAAATGAAAGTTGTTTTTGGTTGATCGACAGGTAGAATATTGATTTGATTGTATCCAGAAAAACCATCCATGAAGGAGAATATTTCGCTGCCGGCACAATCATCAATAATTTGATCGATATAGGGAGTTGGGTAATTGTCCTTTGGACATGCTTGATTAATGTCCCTATAATCGATGCATATTCTTATTGTTCCTTGCTTTTTGTTAACTGGAACAATATTCGATACCCAATCTGTTAACGGGATCAGATAAATGAAACCTGCTTTAAGTAATTTTTCAACTTCTGCTTTAATTGCAGTCGCTTTTCTTGGGTGAATTTGACGCAAACATTGCCGGACGGGTTTAGCGTCTGGGTAAGCCTTGATCTCATGAACAACAATCGCGGGATCAATTCCTGGCATTTCCTCATAGGACCAGGCAAACACGTTGCGAAATTCTTGAAATAGGGCCTTATATATTTGAATTTCGTCATCTGTACACGAGGCACCTATATGAATGTTCTCAACAATTCCAGGCTTAACCGAAATGTCAATAGGAATAGTTCGAGAGATGTTTCCCAAATTTAACTCTGAATTGGGATGTTTCATTGGATGCTGAGGTTCCTTGACATATTCAGTCGTAAAAATTGATGAAAAATCATTTTCAAAACGATCATTCTCAGGTAAAAACGAAGATCTATGATGGAGATCTTCCCATGGTAAATCATCTACACATAGGATTTCACGAATTTGTTCATCAGAGTGAAAAAGTTCAGAAAACGTGATTGAATCCGAGCTTGATGTGAAAAGTGATTCTTCACGGACCACATTCATTAGGTCAATTTCGGTTGAAAATGGGTCGGTAAACGATTGCACAGCCTCATACGCAATTTCATATGGACTCAAAGGCATGACATCACCAAATGAGTCTATCTCAGATTCAGAAGGAACGATCCAAGGATCATCATAAACAATGGTGTTTGACGTAATCATATGAATGGTTGCAAATGAAGACGATTCGTTGATCGGAGGAAAAGGAAAAGTTCCCTGTAAACCGACATCTTTAACTAGTCCTACTCCAACATCCTTATACAGGATAGTCGTTTTATCGACATGCTGAATACTTTCAGAAGAGGCTGGGTCGGATGAAAAGTAAGCCAGCTGGTCTATTGTTACGATCTTTCCATTATGAGGAAACTTTATAACCCGAAAGACCGATGAAACGACCGCTGTCATAGCGTAAGACCAACTTCGACCCAAGAGAAGGTTGTAATCTAGAGGGGCATCAACCACCTCCACATCTAGATTAACGGTTTTTCCTTCAACCCCTATAGGCAACTCCTGTAGAATGTCAAAAGGATGAAACCCACGGCCATCAAAGGCCTTTAGAATTGTTGGGGATTGATTTAGCGAAGGAGAACCAAGCGATCTCCAACACTGTATCGGCATAATACATGTTGAAGCTCCCTCATCAATCACAGTCCGATGAATAGGCCTGTTTTTGACTATCACTGGAATCTGGAAAGCCATTTTATGAGGTAAATGCGATGTACTATTTTCTAGATCGAAAATTATTAGGTTCGAACCCTGAACGTCAACAGCTCCTATAGCCGATAACAGTAATTTACGCTGTGCTGGACATGATTACAGCACTTCCAAAGCCGACATTACTGAGGGTGAAACAACTAAATCCTCAACAATGTTATAGTTCTGAGCAGCTCTCGCATGTGGATTCAAAGCTGACTTTCGAAGTATACCCTTAGCGGGCGGTTTGATTACCAAGTCTGGATTAGGTTTCTCGATCTGTAGTGAATCGGAACCGGGAGCTGAGGTTGATGGATTAGAATGAGAAGATTCTGCTTCTTTACCATCAATAGGACTTTTACTACCATAATCATGTGATTGAGTCGCAATCCTAACATGGGACATCATCAGTATGGGTTCTTCATTGGCACTCGAGGAAGAACCTATCATCTTACTGTCTTGAGCTGGAAAAGGATCCTTCAAAACAACAGGCGTTTGGGAACCTTTGACAATCTTCGTAACCTTTGCATGATGAGGGCAGTCCTTTGTAAAATGTTCATCGTCACAAATGAGACAAGGATAACGAGGTTTGCATTTTTCATCATTGGATTCCGATTTTTCAGGTTTCTCCTTTGAATTTTTGTCCGTTTTATTCTTCTTCTTTCCTTTCTTCTTCCCATCGGATTTTGATTTGACTGTAGATGACTCTACAACGTGAATATCGGCAGAAATCTCTGCGGAAGAATCTCCTGTCGGGGAATCAGGCAAGGTTATGATGGGAGAAGAATTCTTGGAAGATTTCTTCTTACTTTTAGTGTTAACTGTACTAATCATACCATCGGCGGCATGAGATCCCGAAGGAACTGCAGCGATTTGATTTTGCTTGGGAAGATCGGGGATTTTCTCGTGTAACGTACCTGACTGAGTATAGACCAAGTCAAGGTACTGTGCTTGAGAAATTACTTGTTCCTCAGTAACAACTCCGGCTTTAGCTACATCTTCAGTGATCTTTGGCAACAAAGATTTTACGAACCATTCAGCCAAGATCTGATCCGGAATAAAAACCTTCACTAAACGCCGTTGACGTCTCCACTCATGAATATGATCTGAAATGTAAGTGGACGTCGATTGTTTTAACGAAGTTAACAATTCCGTGCCATTTTCATATCGGACTGGCAATTGAAAATGAGTTAAAAACGAGGTAGCTAACTGACTAAAATTATAAAAAGTGCCTCGCGGTAACTCAATGTACCACTAGGCTGCAAGACCAATTAGAGTGCGCTGGAAAAGTCTTAGACAGATTGAATCATCTGAAATGGAGTTAGACGCACACCAGAGGTGATAAGTCATCACATGGTTTGACGGGTCCTCTCCTGATTTACCTTCGAACTTAGGAATATCACTAGGCAACTTATTCGGCATTGGCGGCCAAAACGGAAGATAATTAATGGGATCGTTCGTTAGGCACGACAAGTCAGGCAAGTCCAAAGTTGCAATAAACGGTAACTGACGATTAGGGTCCCTAAAACTCTGGGTCATGAGACCAGCCCCAGGAGGAGGATATCTGGGATAACTAGGAATAGGAATTGCATTTGGGATATTGTATCCTCCCGGAAAACCAGGATTAATCAGACCATACTGGGGTTGTTGAGGTTGTTGATGTTGGATGCCTATAGTAATAGGTTTCATATTTCATGATTGATTATTAAATTTCCAAATATGCTCTGCATTGTTAGCACAAAGATCACATATTTCCAGGTAATCAGAGGTGTGTGAAATTACTTCAGATATGGAGGACCTTATTTCATTTTGTGGATGATTCAACAGTCTAAACTGGATCATGCCATGTTTCAATTTTGAGTTGTAGAATAGATGAAGAAGTCTGTCCAAACAGCCTAATCTTGGCAGACAAGTAGTTCAGGTAGAGAAACAAAGGTTCCCAAAAGTCTAATCTGGGACCTTGGAGGAGATAAGGGTAGAAGTAGATAGATAAAAAAGGAAAAAGCCAAAGAAAAGAAAAGGCAATTGAGGGTTGCAAGTCTAAGTGCCCCTCCAAGAAGAAACAAAAAATGTTAGGTGAAATAGTTGGGTAGGCAGTTGTGGTTGCAGAAGGGATATGTTCACCATTACACAGTTGTCACAAGATGTTTTGCCAAGGCAATAGATATATCAGCAAACAAGGTGGTGAATTCCATGGACTCACAGCAAAGAGCATCACTAACTTCTCTTTTCCCCCCTCTACTCCATCACTAACACCCCCTTTCTAAACCCCCCACCTTCACTTATACTAACTCCTAATTCTACTATTTAGCTCCCCTATTTTACCCCTACCCCTAATAATACTAACACTAAGGTGTATAAAGCCCCAAATCTTATGTATATTCCCTCCCCTAGGCATAATAGCCGAGCATTCTTCAAAAAGGGACCATAATGGCATCTGGCCACTTTGGTGAACCTATTCCACCCCTTTCCCCTTTGCTGCAAGTCAATTTACCCTCAAATCACCTCTGCATTGGTAAAACCCCTCTCCAAACCCCTTTGGCCTATAAAATCCTGTGCAAACCTTACAAAAATCAAAATCCGCCTTCGGCACACTCCCAAATGCGAGCGCAGGTGATTTGAATAAAAAACATTTGAAAAAACCATACAAAACCCATAAATTCTAATATTTTCCGCCCATATTATCGAACGTACACCTTCCTCCTCCGTCAGCCGTCGGATCAAGCCCATCAGATCCGACGGTCCTCATCAATATCGGAGCACATCCGATGGCCGCACGTTATGTCCCGAGAAGATGACGTTGCGCCTTGTCATCCTTCCGCCACGCGTCAAGCGCTCACCCATCTCGGAGCTCCGTCTGACACCCTCCGCGCCGTACTCAAACCGCCCCGAGAAACCGCGGCGGTTAAGGCTATAACCGTGACCGCTACGGTTTGACCACCACCGGTTCGCCGCTGACCCAGCGCCACGTCTTTCTCCGCTCGTACCCGCCTTTCTTATTGGTCCACCTCACCGCTGACTGGGCTGCCACCTCACCGCCCCGTTGACCAGTCGTCTGCTGCCACGTCCTCCCCGATGACGTCAGCCGACGTCACGTCACCATGACCCACCAATGACGTCATGCTGACGTCATCATAAAAAAGCGCCAAGTGGGTAAAAAACCCATATTTACCAATTTTACCCGTGTTTTTCATCATTTTACTGTTGTGTCTGCTGAATGCTCTGCTTAACCGTTGCTGCCCGAATTTTCGCCAACCTGTGAAATTCGACCAAGGCGACCGCTCCAGTACCTGCGCCACACCTAACCACGACCTCTGCACGTCGAATTACAGGTATTTACCCTGCTCTGCCCTCCATACGACCTGCATTCTTCTCTAAGCTACTCACAGGCACAATAGGACCGTAAAACAAATTTTTCACCGCTGGAACCAAATTATACCTCCACCATTGTCCCTGTGAAGTCCCAAACTTCCCTGCAGAGTGCTAACAAACCGCAATTCAGTTGAAAACCCCTCGTCCTCCGTGTTCTCGGTCAATGCCCCTCTGAACACCTCTGAAATACTACCAGGAGCCAAAACTGAACACCAAAAAGAGCCTCTGTAACCAATTACCAGCAGTATTTCAATTTCTAGCTGGTAAATTCCCTTCTGACAGTTCAGAAAATCAAGTTTTACCACAGAGGGCAATCTGCAGTCTGTTTTGCCACTCAATTGTCCAATTGCAACTGTTTATCCTTTCACAAGCTATGGAGACTCCCATTGCTCTCAATATTAAGCCTATCAATGCCCCCCACCAAGAATTAGCATGGCAAGCCCTGGGAGACATGGATTACCAGATGTCAGACTGGTTCCCTATGGGAACTAAGTATAATATCCAAATGTTAAATGAACTGAGAGCCCAGCACATGAGTGGAGCAGATATCCTGGGAATTTGGGAATCAAATTTGCCCATATACAACCTTCCCCAAGTTAATCCCATGCCAGAACTCATATACAGTTGCCAAGAGTGCTATGACCCCACCCAAAGGGCAGTCATTAGCCCCACAGGCCTGGTCCTGTTTCAGATTACTCCAGAGAGTATAAATCAGATGCTGCATTTCCATACAGCCAAAAAACTGACCCCTCTTTCCATGCAAGATTTGATAAGGAGAGGGAGCAGCCTGCCTAATGACCAGATTGTGAAGATCAACCAGCTATTTGTTGCGCCTAGCTCTGAAGCAGTCAGAACCCCTCCCATTGGTTACCAATACCTGAATGAGTTGGGCAAGATGATGGTGGACTTGATTAGCTATGTCCTAGGATTCAGAGGACTGGAAGATGTAGATGAGTGCATATTGGCAATGCTGTCCATATTTGCCCCTGGTAAGCCTCCAGCTATCCACTATGATTATGCTACTTATATAGCTGAGAAGATTCATGACCAGTTCATGAACTTGAAGAGGGAGAGGCTGTTCAAATACACCTCCTACATATACCATCTGTTCTTGTTCAACCAGCCAGCTACCTTCTCTGTCCCTTTGAGGCCACTCAACGCCCAAGGAACCCCAAGATCAGTTGTCTTTTGGACCCCAGTGTTCCATCGTACCTCAGTATCACCTTATACATACTGTGAGTTTATTGACTTATTTGTCCATCCAGCCCTGACAGTGCTGCAAGGTGCCCCTCCTCCTAGACTGACAGAGGAGATGAAGAGAATTCTTCATTTGAACAAGCTTTACAACATTGGCAACTGGTACTTCTACCAGAATCACACAGTCATTAGGGTGTATGGATGTGAATTAAATCCATTTAGACTGCCGAGGTACGTTCCCATGAGACTGTTTGCCTTAGAATACTTCAGGCAATTTGGGAACTCAGATTACCTACACTTTCAGAGTAAAAACAAGAAATCACAGTTGAAAGTGAGAAATCAGCTAGGTCCTTTCTTATACAACAGAAAGGAAGAAGGCTGGAAAGAGGCAGACAGGATCCTGGAAGGACTCCAATTGAAAACCAGTTTTGAGTGGATTCCATATGACCCTAACCACTCTATTTCTCTCAGGAGGATCAGGTACAAGTTAGGCAACTATGCACATGCAAGACTACCTGAAATTGAGAAATATGCAAATGCACCAGACTGGGAAGAGGGCACATTAATAGAGCAAATGACTAGTGAAGAAATATTTGAGCAAGAGGCTAGAAATGTCCAAAAACAAGCTGACTTGGAAACTTGTGGACAGGTGCCTACTTCCTACAGGAGGCAAATTGGGGCAGCCACCACAACACCAGCAACACAACAGCGAACTGCCGAGCAGACAACCCAAGCAGCAAGCAAGGACAAAGGCAAACAGGTGGAACAACCACCTACATTAACAGAAGAGCAGGTTGACACTTTGTCACAGCAGCAAGAAGAAATGGAAGCACAGGCATTGGGGCAGCAACAAGAGAAACCACAAACTAGTGGGCAGCAGCCATTACAGCAAAGTAAGGAGACAGATTTGCCTGATTCTACAGAACAGCAGCCCCAAACAGAGTTGCCTCCGAGAACAGACATCAATGTGGACAGCTCAGTCCTCCAAACACCTCAGAAGGAGGACTTGACCAGAAAGAGAGAAAGGGAGACTCCCCAGACTTCATCCTTTATCAGAGGAGAAAAGAGGCAAAGATTGAACGACTCCCAAGAGGAGGACATGGCAGTAAGGCAGGCCATGGGCATGGGCCCACCCAGTGGAGAACTCTCGGCCAGCTCATCTCAAAGAGGACCAGATATGACAATGGGAGGAGAGGTCAGCTCTTCTGGCCAGCATAGAGAGGGGCACTCAAGCATAAAGCAGCAGTTCATAGAAATCAAGAGAAGGAGTGATCCCATAAAAGTGCAACTCTATGATCACTTGTTAAAACTAGCTCCCAGCAACCAGCAGAGACTAATGTCTGCTTTTGATGTAAGTGAGGGCAAAATGATAATGAGCCATTTTATGCCCACAACTCTACATCCTCAGTCCACCTCAGACTATTTGAGAACAAATATGGAGGTTCTGGCTAAAGATATTCACCCCATGGATAAGATAGAGTTACACAAGCAAACGGGTGAAATGGTGTATGCCTCCCTGGCAGATGAGACACTGGAAAATTACAAGTTAAAGAGCAGCCTAGACAATACATCATCCCAGCTAGAATTGGAAAGAGCATCCTCACAGGCCAAGGACAACAGAATCAAATCCTTGGAGGAGGTAATCATAGAGATTGGACATGATCCCAAGGATGTCAAGGGCATCCAAGAACTGCTGAAAATAAGGGATGCTGACATGGCAGCCCTAAGAAAGAAAATCAAGCTCCCGGTCACCATCCATCCACAAACAGATGAAGTTGCCCAGCAGAGGCAAGAAAAAGATACCACAGACTTGCTGGTATCCTTATACAAGGAGCTGGTTAGGACTCAAGACCAGCTAGGGCAAACTGAAGCTGCAAAGGCAGCGCTACAAGAAGCCATGAAGCAGAAAGGGGAAGGTCAATCCTCCCAGCCTCCTCCAATAATAATAAATCTCGAGGAAACACCTCCGATCATCACTCCTCCTCCTCAGCAAACAGGAGCTACAGCATCATCCACAGCCCCCACAACAACATCAGAGCAAGCTGCTACCCTAGATATGCAGAAGCTACAAGCAGAGATCCGAGCTATGGAAGCTCAAATGAAAGAGCTGGATGAGCTCAAACAGAACTTGGCTAATGTTCATGAGAGATTTGATAAAAGCAAACAAAATGAGGCAGCCAAGGAAAGGGAGGTGAAAACCCTTAAGAGAAGGATTGCTGAGCTGGAAAAGGAGCTTGCACTGGAAAGGGTGACAGCTGACATGAAAGCAGTGTTGTGGAGCAACATTGGGAGATCCATTGCCAAACAGTGGCAATACATTGAAACCATGGATGAACAAATGGTGCTCATCACCAAAGCTAACAAAGAGATACAAAGAGCAAGGGCAAGCCTTGGGCACATGCCAGAAGCAGCTACCAGGATGATCAATATCCTGAATTACAAGACCAGCACTCAATTGGCCACCATGGGAATCAACAACAGAACAGAAACAATTGCCATAGCCAAGAGAATTGTTACTCTGAGAAACTTGATTGGAACCTTGGAAAGAAGGACACAAGATATGCAGACAGAAATCAACAGGTTCCTGGAGAAGTTTGTAACACTGCAGAACAGAGGCCTCCCCAACATTTTGAGCAGTGTGGGTAGACTGCTCACTTTGGACAACTATAATAAGAGAATTGATGCCCATGCTGTGGCAGAGATTGCAAAAGCTCCCAGCAGTTCAAAGGACACAGGGCCAGCCACGGGACAAATGATGTATGATAGAGTGGAGAACCTGTTTTTTCTCATGAATGAGATAGATCATCTGTTTGATACACCTCCCAATTTCTTTAAGTTCACAGAGGCAGATGAAACTCTAGGGGCAATTTTGGCACATCAACTGCCCACACAGGATGTCTGGAGGCATTTGACTCAGACAATTTTGACAGGACAGAACCAATAGCGCAGAAGGAAAGAAACAGGTACATACAGCGACAATTTTGGGAATCAATACCCACAGGAAAGGACAAGAGGCTGAGCCAACTCAGCCAGACCAATGACTCACCACCGGCAGCAGTCAAAGTCATAATGGACAGGTCCGAGATACAGTGTACCAGCCTACAGTCGGGTTCTCCATGCATTAACTCCAAATATTCAGACCGACTTAGCTATTCCCAGTAATCTGAAATATCTTCTGACAGAGCATTAAAATGCCTGTACTATGTATTAAATGTTGTATTAAATTCTGCCCATAATATCTTAGATAGTTGGTAAGGAAGTAAATCTGAGATAACCGAGGACTCAGATATTTTGTAAAGAACGACTAGTATATATTGACCCTTCACAGCAGTGAAAAGGGTTGGTTGGTTGGTCGATATTTATTTTCTCCTAGAAGAGCTCTGGCTCATTGTAATTTTTCAGAGAAACTAATACAAAGAAAGCATGGAATTTCCAAGGCTGAGTGTTATCTGATGTCTTGTGGTGAAGGATGCATGTTACAGGATTCCATGGGTGTTGCATAAGACTATAAGTATTCTCAAATCTCTTTGTCGTGTCTGCTTTGAGTCTTTTGTTCTCTTTACTGTTCTTATGTTTACACTTGATAGCAAGGTGAATGATTAGTACCAGGATTTAAACATGTTTACCCTGGACTCAAACTGAGCTACTATAAATGTTTTCCTCTTATACAGTAACAGAATTGTAATTCTTAAATGCTGCAATTCAGAACTGTGTATTTATTATAACAGTCATTCTCAGGGATTCAACTCTGCCCCTAAGACATCTGTTTTCTCCTCTTAAATCTATCTGTTGGGAACATATAAGTAAATAGTGAAAATTCTTTAATGCTTTCACTGTTCATGCTAGCTGTTTCCAGTCTTTTAACCAAAATCTGTCTTATTAAACACCCAAGTGGCCCTGTAAGTCCCATCTTTCATCCCAAAACTTCAAATACATACAGCTGCAGACTCCATTGCCCAATGGTACTCAACTTCTCAGAAAACTACTTCACCAGAACCTAAAAGGAATTTTCACCAACCAAACACAAACAAACACAGTGCATAATAGCTAGCCTAAAACCCTACAACAAACAGCTACATATCATAAAGAGAGAGCCCTCTCTGATCACTGTTAGGCTAGAAACAGTGATCCAAAGACTGGTTAGTGGTTACCCCGGCCGTATTCCCTTGGGAGTCATAGGGAACAACCTGGGTGTTAACATAATTGGCGACTCCACTGGGGAACAACTATTCAATTACTATCTATCTTCCAAAGCTTTCATCAAGCCTGAAACTAGCCAAGACATCTTAGGACTGTTTCTCTAATACAGGGGCAGTCTTAGGGAAGAGCTAAACTAGGGAAACTTATCCTAGCCTTGAAACATATATGGTCATTCCAGAGTTCTTATTTTGCCCTTGTAAATACTAAACTTCTGTATAAAGTTCGGAAAGAACACTTAGAAGCTGGCTCCTAAAAGAAACCCAAGGCATACTAGGGCACACCCTGACCCTGATCAACCCATCATTGTTGATAACCCTAATATCATCCCAAAGAACATAAGGAAACAGCACAAGCAGGATAAACCTGCTGATTCAGATATAAGGTCAGACCAACCCATCCTCATTCCCACTCCTTGCAAAGTCCTTTTTCGTTCCACACCCAACTCCCCTAGTTCATCTTCAACCCCTCAAAGTCCTACCTTTCCATCTTCACCATCTGCACATACTCACTCAGCCAGTTCTCTACTTGTTACCCATCCTATTAACCCCAGTACACCTGTTATCCCAGTTGTCCCATTTGTTCCTATCAACCCTATTAACCCTATAAACATGGCTAACAGATATGCACCATTGCAGATTCCAGCCAATGCGCCAGCCCTACCCCAAGATTATCAAACCAAACTCTCATTTTTTGATTCCCATGGCCCTTTGACAGCCATCCAGCATGCTAAAAAGATGCAAGACCACTTTGAGACCTATGAAATTGATGATGACAGTGTCAGGATGAGAATCTTTGTTCAAAGCTTGACTGGGGATGTCAGAACTTGGTTTAGATCCTTGAATGCAAATTCCATTGCAACCCCTGAAGTTTTATACCACGAATTTACTAACAGATGGGAGAAAAAGAGAGATCCCCACCACATACTGGGTGAATATAACACTATTAAAAGAGGTCCCCAAGAAACGGTGTTGGAATATTGTGCTAGGTTTAACAACATATACAATGCTATTCCCCAGAACTTAAGGCCCCCTCCTGATTTGGCCCTTTATAACTTCCCTGATGGTTTTGACTCGGATATGGCTTATCAGTTGAGAGAAAGAGACCCTCCAACCCTTGCAGAAGCCCAAAGAGTTGCAGTCACTGTAGAGGCCAACCTAATTGCCAAAAGAAATAGGGCAAAGCTGGAAAAGAAGGTGGGTTTCAAGGAAGAGCCCTCTGGCTTTGATCAGAAGTTGGATGCAATACTAAACAGCATGAAAAGACTAGGTGAGAGAGTGGAATCAGTAGAAAGAAAGTCATCCTGGGAAGCGCCACAAAACAATATTCCTAGAAACCCAAATTTTAGGAGAACACAAAACCCCAATACAGGAAAAACAGGTGCTGACCAAGATATCAGACCCCCTTTTCAAGAAAATTATGCAGAGACTTCCTCAGCTAATCAGCCCAATGAAGATCCTGAGATCAATTTAATAGGGCTGGATGGTAAAAGCCAGGTTTTCCTAACACAGGAAGACCATGATGAGGATGAAAACAAAACATTCCAAACACAATCAGGAGAATCCTTTGACTTCAAGCAAGGATATGATACTGCTATATATGAAGTTCATAAGCAGTACAAACTAAGAAGTCGGACTGTGAATGCAAATCAACCAGAAAAGGTAAAGGATAAACAACAATCTAAAGAAGACTCAGTCATTGAACCTAATCACAAAACAAACTTACCTGCAAAGGAAGTAGTGGTTGAGGAGGTCACTGAACTTCTGCCTACATCACAAGAGCCCACAGCAACTTCATCCTCCCACCCAAACCCGAACATCACCCCTCAAGACATGGGCATGAGGGGCAGGTTCCAAAACCAAGATGAAATCCAACCAGAAGAGTCATTGAACAAGGAAAGGACTGCTGTCCGTGACCTTAAAATTCAGGTGGATAAACCCTTTGACTTAGGAGTAGAGATAGGCAAGTTAAAGGTAGCAATTCCCCTCTCAGAGTTAGCAAAGCATGACATATACAAACAACAGATCAAAAAATCCCTTCAGCTCACCAACAACAAAGATGATGTAAATGTGCTAGATGACACTCCAGAATTACTGTTTGGTCCAGAGGTAGATGGAAAAACAGTAGTCACAGGGGTCTTACCTTTTTATGTCAGTTTGCATGTTCATGATAAAATACTGCACAATGCAATGTTTGACTCAGGTGCATCTCATAACCTCATGCCAAAAGCAGTCATGGAAAGATTAAATTTGGATATAACAAGACCATACAAAGACCTGTTTTCTTTTGATTCTAGTCAAGTCAAATGCTTGGGCCTGATTAAGGATTTGTGTGTATCCTTGGTTCAATTTCCCAACAAAACCATTTTAATGGATGTTGTTGTTGCTGATATCCCACCCAAATATGGAATGCTCTTATCAAGATCATGGGGAGCCAAACTCCAAGGCTCCCTGCAATTAGACATGTCATATGCAACCATCTCTGTCTTTGGACAACCTAAAAGACTTTATAGGGAAACCCTCATGAAATACATGGTCAGCAGTGAAGAAAAACCTCAAAACTTTCCAATATATGCTGTCCATTCAGACATAGACTCCTTCATTCTATTTAATGACAGCACAAGCTCCTTGAACAATGACATTAAGACTGAAATACCCATACAAGGACAAAACATCAGTCAAATAAGTGACTCTTGCCAAGTTTCAATCAGTCCAACAGCTCCCATTCACCCTCCCCTAATTGTAAAAAATTGTCAAACAAATGATGAAGCTACCCTGGAAAACAAATGGGAGAAGATACCCCAACTCATGCTCACACTGCCATCCCATGAACAGAACCTCAAATCTCCTGAACAGCAGGATAGTCTGTGGGTCCTAGAGTTTGACGGCTCAGTTAACAAGTTAGGGGCAGGGGCTGGAGTGTGGATACATAACAAAGAGAAAGCCTGTGCACAAGGCAGGGCTTATAGATTGAACTTTAAATGCACTAACAACATGGCAGAGTATGAAGCTCTGCTACTAGGCCTCAAAATTGCAAAATCATTACAAGCGCATAGCCTCTCAATCATGGGGGACTCTGATCTAGTAATTCAACAAGTAAAAGGGGATTTTGTCACCAATGACAAAAGATTAAGGTCCTACAGGTCTGCTGTAATTGAAATACTAGAAACTTTCTCCGAGTTTGTTCTCACAAAGATTCCAAGGGGCCACAATCTCCATGCTCACAGCTTGGCAACATTTGCCAGCACCTTCAAATTCCCATTGCAGCCCAACAATTGTTTCACAGCAGAAGTCAAATATAGACCTTCTATCCCAAACAATGTCAAAGAGTGGCAAGTATTTGAGAATGATAGGCAAATAAACAACTTTTTAACCTTGCAACAAGAGTTTACAGGATTAAATATTGATCTTGAGACAGCAAGTCAATCTCAAATTGTTGATGGAGCAAGTCAATCACAATTACAGTTTCAACAATCTGCTCACCCAATGTCACTTAGGACAGCAAAACAATTACTCAGCCCAACCATTTTCAACAATGAAAACATTCAACAAATTAAACAAATGGACTGTGAAGAGGTGAGCAACATTGAAACTGAAATTATACAACTCAAAGACAACTTCCTCCCAGCAGGCCTTACCCCACTAGAGGACATTTTTGACTCAAATGATGTCCCCAGGAAACCAAAGATGCAGCCATTAGATGCAAGAGTTGAAGAATGTAATATTGGCACTATGGAAAAGCCTAAGATAGTCAAGCTGTCCGCCTCTTTGCCCCCCGATCAAAAGCCCAAATATGTTGATCTCTTTAAAGAATTCCAAGATGTTTTTGCCTGGGGTTATCAAGACTTGAAGTCTTATGATACCTCTGTTATACAGCACACCATTCCCCTCAAGCCTAATCAAAAACCATTCAAACAGAAATTGAGAAGAATCAATCCTGTGCTTCTTCCGTCCATTGAAAAGGAATTACAAAAAATGTTCAAAGCTGGGATCATAGCACCAATCAGGTTTTCTGACTGGATTTCAAATTTGGTCCCTACAAGAAAGAAAACTGGTGAGATTAGACTTTGTGTAGACTTAAGGAATTTGAACCTAGTATCACTCAAAGACAACTATCCCTTACCCAAAATGGACCACATCCTCCAAAGAGTAGTAGGAGCATCAAGAATATCATTGTTGGATGGCTTCTCAGGTTTCAATCAAATCCTGGTACACCCTGACGATCAAGACAAAACTGCATTTACTACCCCATGGGGAACTTTTAAGTATGTGAAAATGCCATTTGGTTTGAAAAATGCAGGGGCGACATTTCAAAGAGCAATGGACATTGCTTTTGCAAAAGAAATTCATGATTTCTTGGTCATTTACTTAGATGATCTTACACCCTTCTCAAAATCTGACCAAGAACATTTGAAACATTTAAGACAGATTTTCATAACATGCAGAAAATATGGCATTTCCTTGAACCCCAAGAAGTCTTTATTTGGTTTGGAAGAAGGGAAACTTTTAGGACACATCATTTCAAAGGATGGCATAAGAATTGATCCAGAAAGGATACAAGCGATCCTACAAATGCCTCACCCTAGGAATGTCAAAGAGTTGCAAGGATTCTTAGGAAAACTCAATTTTTTAAGAAGGTTCATCCCAAATTTAGCAGAATTGATCAGACTGCTAAACAATATGCTAAAGAAAGATTCAAAGGTTAAGTGGACTGTGGAAGCAAAGCAAGCCTTTGAAAGCATAAAACTGGCTTTAACCCAAACCCCGGTATTAACTAACCCTCAGTTTGACAAAGACTTTATTATTTTTTCTTTTGCCTCCCAGCATACTATTGCTGCTGTTTTATTGCAGAAAGATGATCAAGGGAATGAAAAGCCCATTGCCTTCTTCAGCAGAGCTCTTAGAGATGCTCCTTTGAAATACCAAATAATGGAAAAACAAGCCTATGCATTAATCAAAGCTATCAAAGATTTTAGGATCTATATCCTTTACTCTCATGTTGTGGCTTATGTACCAAGTCCTATTGTCAAAGACATTCTCACCCAAGAAAACTTAGAAGGAAGGAGGGGAAAATGGATTGCAAACATACTTGAATTTGACATTGAAATCAAACCTACAAAGTTGATAAAAGGGCAGGGATTAGCTAAGTTAATGACAGAAGCAAATTTCCAAGCCTTAGATATAAACCAACTGGACAGTGAAACAGAGCTGGCGACTCCAAAGATCAATGTAGCCTTTGAACAATCTCCATGGTACTCTGATATCTGTTATGTGTTACAAAACCTGTGTGCTCCCCCAGGACTGTCCAGAACTAAGTCTAGGTTCCTAAAAATGAAAACATCTAAATTCTGTGTGTTAGATGAGAATCTGCTTTGGAAAAACCATGAAGGTATTTTGCTGCACTGTCTTCTTGAGAATGAAACTGATAAAATTATGCAAGAATTCCATGCTGGAGACTGTGGTGGACATCTGTACTGGAAATCCACTGTGGACAAGATATTAAGGGCTGGTTATTACTGGCCCATTATGTTCTCAGATATGAAGAAATTCACAACATCATGCCACAAGTGCCAACTGTTTGAAGGCAAAAGACAGCTGCTGCCACTTCCTTTGAGGCCCATTGCAACAGAGAGACCTTTTCAACAATGGGGCTTGGATTTCATTGGAGAAATTCACCCCTCATCTTCAGGACAACACAGATGGATTCTAACAGCAACAGACTACTTTACCAAGTGGATTGAAGCTGCCCCATGCAGACAAGCAAATGACTCAGTGATCATTCAATTCTTAGAGAACAATATACTGGCCAGATTTGGCTGCCCAGACAAGATAATAACAGACAATGCTGCTGCCTTCAAATCCAAGAAAATGATAAATTTTTGCCATAAATTTCATATCACTTTGGGCCATTCTACAGCTTACTATCCTCAGGGAAATGGTCTTGCTGAATCATCAAACAAAAGCCTGATAAACATCATTAAGAAAGTGCTGGAAGAGAACAAAAAGAACTGGCACAAGAAAATAGTAAATGCTTTATGGGCAGACAGATTAACCACCAAAAGATCAATTGGGACCAGCCCATATGAGTTAGTCTACGGATTAGAGGCCAGGTTTCCCTCATCACTAGGGGTGCCAGTTATGAAACTTCTACAAGAAAGTCAAGCAGAGCCAAATGACATGCAAAGAAGGATCAACCAGATAATCTGTTTACAGCAGACCAGAGAACAAGTCTTCAACAGAGTGCAGATACTACAAGAGAAACTGAAAAGGGCCTTTGACAGAAGAACCAAAGCAGAAGACTTCAATCTAGGAGACAAAGTTCTAAAGTGGGATGCAAGAAGAGAAGACAAAGGGAAACATGGGAAGTTTGACTCTTTATGGAAAGGACCATTTGCCATCCAAGCAGTACAAGGTAATAATACTTATTTCCTTAAAAGCTTGACTGTGACTGAACCAGATGAAGGTCCTGTCAATGGCAGGATGCTGAAGCACTATTATGATGGTTCAATATGATGAGGATTCCGAAGGTTCATTGTATATATGCAATTGTATATATTCTCTTTTGATTTACATTGTATAAAGAGGTTTTCCCAAGTGCTGCAACTAGCAGCAACAGGCAGATAATATCAGAGGTTCTCCAAAAAAGAAACACACCATTTTGACAGGTTACATGCATAAGATCTCAAAGATCAAGATGGACATCCAAGGAACAAGGCAATCTGACCTGCTGTTCTTGGTCTTTCAAAAGAAAAACCATCCCCATGTGGAGCCACTGTTGGATGCCTATAGTAATAGGTTTCATATTTCATGATTGATTATTAAATTTCCAAATATGCTCTGCATTGTTAGCACAAAGATCACATATTTCCAGGTAATCAGAGGTGTGTGAAATTACTTCAGATATGGAGGACCTTATTTCATTTTGTGGATGATTCAACAGTCTAAACTGGATCATGCCATGTTTCAATTTTGAGTTGTAGAATAGATGAAGAAGTCTGTCCAAACAGCCTAATCTTGGCAGACAAGTAGTTCAGGTAGAGAAACAAAGGTTCCCAAAAGTCTAATCTGGGACCTTGGAGGAGATAAGGGTAGAAGTAGATAGATAAAAAAGGAAAAAGCCAAAGAAAAGAAAAGGCAATTGAGGGTTGCAAGTCTAAGTGCCCCTCCAAGAAGAAACAAAAAATGTTAGGTGAAATAGTTGGGTAGGCAGTTGTGGTTGCAGAAGGGATATGTTCACCATTACACAGTTGTCACAAGATGTTTTGCCAAGGCAATAGATATATCAGCAAACAAGGTGGTGAATTCCATGGACTCACAGCAAAGAGCATCACTAACTTCTCTTTTCCCCCCTCTACTCCATCACTAACACCCCCTTTCTAAACCCCCCACCTGCACTTATACTAACTCCTAATTCTACTATTTAGCTCCCCTATTTTACCCCTACCCCTAATAATACTAACACTAAGGTGTATAAAGCCCCAAATCTTATGTATATTCCCTCCCCTAGGCATAATAGCCGAGCATTCTTCAAAAAGGGACCATAATGGCATCTGGCCACTTTGGTGAACCTATTCCACCCCTTTCCCCTTTGCTGCAAGTCAATTTACCCTCAAATCACCTCTGCATTGGTAAAACCCCTCTCCAAACCCCTTTGGCCTATAAAATCCTGTGCAAACCTTACAAAAATCAAAGTCCGCCTTCGGCACACTCCCAAATGCGAGCGCAGGTGATTTGAATAAAAAACATTTGAAAAAACCATACAAAACCCATAAATTCTAATATTTTCCGCCCATATTATCGAACGTACACCTTCCTCCTCCGTCAGCCGTCGGATCAAGCCCATCAGATCCGACGGTCCTCATCAATATCGGAGCACATCCGATGGCCGCACGTTATGTCCCGAGAAGATGACGTTGCGCCTTGTCATCCTTCCGCCACGCGTCAAGCGCTCACCCATCTCGGAGCTCCGTCTGACACCCTCCGCGCCGTACTCAAACCGCCCCGAGAAACCGCGGCGGTTAAGGCTATAACCGTGACCGCTACGGTTTGACCACCACCGGTTCGCCGCTGACCCAGCGCCACGTCTTTCTCCGCTCGTACCCGCCTTTCTTATTGGTCCACCTCACTGCTGACTGGGCTGCCACCTCACCGCCCCGTTGACCAGTCGTCTGCTGCCACGTCCTCCCCGATGACGTCAGCCGACGTCACGTCACCATGACCCACCAATGACGTCATGCTGACGTCATCATAAAAAAGCGCCAAGTGGGTAAAAAACCCATATTTACCAATTTTACCCGTGTTTTTCATCATTTTACTGTTGTGTCTGCTGAATGCTCTGCTTAACCGTTGCTGCCCGAATTTTCGCCAACCTGTGAAATTCGACCAAGGCGACCGCTCCAGTACCTGCGCCACACCTAACCACGACCTCTGCACGTCGAATTACAGGTATTTACCCTGCTCTGCCCTCCATACGACCTGCATTCTTCTCTAAGCTACTCACAGGCACAATAGGACCGTAAAACAAATTTTTCACCGCTGGAACCAAATTATACCTCCACCATTGTCCCTGTGAAGTCCCAAACTTCCCTGCAGAGTGCTAACAAACCGCAATTCAGTTGAAAACCCCTCGTCCTCCGTGTTCTCGGTCAATGCCCCTCTGAACACCTCTGAAATACTACCAGGAGCCAAAACTGAACACCAAAAAGAGCCTCTGTAACCAATTACCAGCAGTATTTCAATTTCTAGCTGGTAAATTCCCTTCTGACAGTTCAGAAAATCAAGTTTTACCACAGAGGGCAATCTGCAGTCTGTTTTGCCACTCAATTGTCCAATTGCAACTGTTTATCCTTTCACAAGCTATGGAGACTCCCATTGCTCTCAATATTAAGCCTATCAATGCCCCCCACCAAGAATTAGCATGGCAAGCCCTGGGAGACATGGATTACCAGATGTCAGACTGGTTCCCTATGGGAACTAAGTATAATATCCAAATGTTAAATGAACTGAGAGCCCAGCACATGAGTGGAGCAGATATCCTGGGAATTTGGGAATCAAATTTGCCCATATACAACCTTCCCCAAGTTAATCCCATGCCAGAACTCATATACAGTTGCCAAGAGTGCTATGACCCCACCCAAAGGGCAGTCATTAGCCCCACAGGCCTGGTCCTGTTTCAGATTACTCCAGAGAGTATAAATCAGATGCTGCATTTCCATACAGCCAAAAAACTGACCCCTCTTTCCATGCAAGATTTGATAAGGAGAGGGAGCAGCCTGCCTAATGACCAGATTGTGAAGATCAACCAGCTATTTGTTGCGCCTAGCTCTGAAGCAGTCAGAACCCCTCCCATTGGTTACCAATACCTGAATGAGTTGGGCAAGATGATGGTGGACTTGATTAGCTATGTCCTAGGATTCAGAGGACTGGAAGATGTAGATGAGTGCATATTGGCAATGCTGTCCATATTTGCCCCTGGTAAGCCTCCAGCTATCCACTATGATTATGCTACTTATATAGCTGAGAAGATTCATGACCAGTTCATGAACTTGAAGAGGGAGAGGCTGTTCAAATACACCTCCTACATATACCATCTGTTCTTGTTCAACCAGCCAGCTACCTTCTCTGTCCCTTTGAGGCCACTCAACGCCCAAGGAACCCCAAGATCAGTTGTCTTTTGGACCCCAGTGTTCCATCGTACCTCAGTATCACCTTATACATACTGTGAGTTTATTGACTTATTTGTCCATCCAGCCCTGACAGTGCTGCAAGGTGCCCCTCCTCCTAGACTGACAGAGGAGATGAAGAGAATTCTTCATTTGAACAAGCTTTACAACATTGGCAACTGGTACTTCTACCAGAATCACACAGTCATTAGGGTGTATGGATGTGAATTAAATCCATTTAGACTGCCGAGGTACGTTCCCATGAGACTGTTTGCCTTAGAATACTTCAGGCAATTTGGGAACTCAGATTACCTACACTTTCAGAGTAAAAACAAGAAATCACAGTTGAAAGTGAGAAATCAGCTAGGTCCTTTCTTATACAACAGAAAGGAAGAAGGCTGGAAAGAGGCAGACAGGATCCTGGAAGGACTCCAATTGAAAACCAGTTTTGAGTGGATTCCATATGACCCTAACCACTCTATTTCTCTCAGGAGGATCAGGTACAAGTTAGGCAACTATGCACATGCAAGACTACCTGAAATTGAGAAATATGCAAATGCACCAGACTGGGAAGAGGGCACATTAATAGAGCAAATGACTAGTGAAGAAATATTTGAGCAAGAGGCTAGAAATGTCCAAAAACAAGCTGACTTGGAAACTTGTGGACAGGTGCCTACTTCCTACAGGAGGCAAATTGGGGCAGCCACCACAACACCAGCAACACAACAGCGAACTGCCGAGCAGACAACCCAAGCAGCAAGCAAGGACAAAGGCAAACAGGTGGAACAACCACCTACATTAACAGAAGAGCAGGTTGACACTTTGTCACAGCAGCAAGAAGAAATGGAAGCACAGGCATTGGGGCAGCAACAAGAGAAACCACAAACTAGTGGGCAGCAGCCATTACAGCAAAGTAAGGAGACAGATTTGCCTGATTCTACAGAACAGCAGCCCCAAACAGAGTTGCCTCCGAGAACAGACATCAATGTGGACAGCTCAGTCCTCCAAACACCTCAGAAGGAGGACTTGACCAGAAAGAGAGAAAGGGAGACTCCCCAGACTTCATCCTTTATCAGAGGAGAAAAGAGGCAAAGATTGAACGACTCCCAAGAGGAGGACATGGCAGTAAGGCAGGCCATGGGCATGGGCCCACCCAGTGGAGAACTCTCGGCCAGCTCATCTCAAAGAGGACCAGATATGACAATGGGAGGAGAGGTCAGCTCTTCTGGCCAGCATAGAGAGGGGCACTCAAGCATAAAGCAGCAGTTCATAGAAATCAAGAGAAGGAGTGATCCCATAAAAGTGCAACTCTATGATCACTTGTTAAAACTAGCTCCCAGCAACCAGCAGAGACTAATGTCTGCTTTTGATGTAAGTGAGGGCAAAATGATAATGAGCCATTTTATGCCCACAACTCTACATCCTCAGTCCACCTCAGACTATTTGAGAACAAATATGGAGGTTCTGGCTAAAGATATTCACCCCATGGATAAGATAGAGTTACACAAGCAAACGGGTGAAATGGTGTATGCCTCCCTGGCAGATGAGACACTGGAAAATTACAAGTTAAAGAGCAGCCTAGACAATACATCATCCCAGCTAGAATTGGAAAGAGCATCCTCACAGGCCAAGGACAACAGAATCAAATCCTTGGAGGAGGTAATCATAGAGATTGGACATGATCCCAAGGATGTCAAGGGCATCCAAGAACTGCTGAAAATAAGGGATGCTGACATGGCAGCCCTAAGAAAGAAAATCAAGCTCCCGGTCACCATCCATCCACAAACAGATGAAGTTGCCCAGCAGAGGCAAGAAAAAGATACCACAGACTTGCTGGTATCCTTATACAAGGAGCTGGTTAGGACTCAAGACCAGCTAGGGCAAACTGAAGCTGCAAAGGCAGCGCTACAAGAAGCCATGAAGCAGAAAGGGGAAGGTCAATCCTCCCAGCCTCCTCCAATAATAATAAATCTCGAGGAAACACCTCCGATCATCACTCCTCCTCCTCAGCAAACAGGAGCTACAGCATCATCCACAGCCCCCACAACAACATCAGAGCAAGCTGCTACCCTAGATATGCAGAAGCTACAAGCAGAGATCCGAGCTATGGAAGCTCAAATGAAAGAGCTGGATGAGCTCAAACAGAACTTGGCTAATGTTCATGAGAGATTTGATAAAAGCAAACAAAATGAGGCAGCCAAGGAAAGGGAGGTGAAAACCCTTAAGAGAAGGATTGCTGAGCTGGAAAAGGAGCTTGCACTGGAAAGGGTGACAGCTGACATGAAAGCAGTGTTGTGGAGCAACATTGGGAGATCCATTGCCAAACAGTGGCAATACATTGAAACCATGGATGAACAAATGGTGCTCATCACCAAAGCTAACAAAGAGATACAAAGAGCAAGGGCAAGCCTTGGGCACATGCCAGAAGCAGCTACCAGGATGATCAATATCCTGAATTACAAGACCAGCACTCAATTGGCCACCATGGGAATCAACAACAGAACAGAAACAATTGCCATAGCCAAGAGAATTGTTACTCTGAGAAACTTGATTGGAACCTTGGAAAGAAGGACACAAGATATGCAGACAGAAATCAACAGGTTCCTGGAGAAGTTTGTAACACTGCAGAACAGAGGCCTCCCCAACATTTTGAGCAGTGTGGGTAGACTGCTCACTTTGGACAACTATAATAAGAGAATTGATGCCCATGCTGTGGCAGAGATTGCAAAAGCTCCCAGCAGTTCAAAGGACACAGGGCCAGCCACGGGACAAATGATGTATGATAGAGTGGAGAACCTGTTTTTTCTCATGAATGAGATAGATCATCTGTTTGATACACCTCCCAATTTCTTTAAGTTCACAGAGGCAGATGAAACTCTAGGGGCAATTTTGGCACATCAACTGCCCACACAGGATGTCTGGAGGCATTTGACTCAGACAATTTTGACAGGACAGAACCAATAGCGCAGAAGGAAAGAAACAGGTACATACAGCAACAATTTTGGGAATTAATACCGACAGGAAAGGACAGAGGCTGAGCCAACTCAGCCAGACCAATGACTCACCACCTGCAGCAGTCAAAGTCATAATGGACAGGTCCGAGATACAGTGTACCAGCCTACAGTCGGGTTCTCCATGCATTAACTCCAAATATTCAGACCGACTTAGCTATTCCCAGTAATCTGAAATATCTTCTGACAGAGCATTAAAATGCCTGTACTATGTATTAAATGCTGTATTAAATTCTGCCCATAATATCTTAGATAGTTGGTAAAGAAGTAAATCTGAGATAACCGAGGACTCAGATATTTTGTAAAGAATGACTAGTATATATTGACCCTTCACAGCAGTGAAAAGGGTTGGTTGGTTGGTCGATATTTATTTTCTCCTAGAAGAGCTCTGGATGATTGTAATTTTTCAGAGAAACTAATACAAAGAAAGCATGGAATTTCCAAGGCTGAGTGTTATCTGATGTCTTGTGGTGAAGGATGCATGTTACAGGATTCCATGGGTGTTGCATAAGACTATAAGTATTCTCAAATCTCTTTGTCGTGTCTGCTTTGAGTCTTTTGTTCTCTTTACTGTTCTTATGTTTACACTTGATAGCAAGGTGAATGATTAGTACCAGGATTTAAACATGTTTACCCTGGACTCAAACTGAGCTACTATAAATGTTTTCCTCTTATACAGTAACAGAATTGTAATTCTTAAATGCTGCAATTCAGAACTGTGTATTTATTATAACAGTCATTCTCAGGGATTCAACTCTGCCCCTAAGACATCTGTTTTCTCCTCTTAAATCTATCTGTTGGGAACATATAAGTAAATAGTGAAAATTCTTTAATGCTTTCACTGTTCATGCTAGCTGTTTCCAGTCTTTTAACCAAAATCTGTCTTATTAAACACCCAAGTGGCCCTGTAAGTCCCATCTTTCATCCCAAAACTTCAAATACATACAGCTGCAGACTCCATTGCCCAATGGTACTCAACTTCTCAGAAAACTACTTCACCAGAACCTAAAAGGAATTTTCACCAACCAAACACAAACAAACACAGTGCATAATAGCTAGCCTAAAACCCTACAACAAACAGCTACATATCATAAGGAGAGAGCCCTCTCTGATCACTGTTAGGCTAGAAACAGTGATCCAAAGACTGGTTAGTGGTTACCCCGGCCGTATTCCCTTGGGAGTCATAGGGAACAACCTGGGTGTTAACAGTTGATATGTGTACCCAGGGTACGGTTGATACTGATAGACTGGCTGCTGCACAGCAGGACCGAATTGGTACTGTCCCTGGTACGGTTGATAAGTAAATTGTGGTTGACTTTTGACAACCGTACTTGAACCAGGTTGTCCTACAGGCATCTGAACCGAAGTTTGAATCGTGGATCCAGACGGTGGTAAAGATGTCTGAGGAGTAGATACAGGAACAGTAGAAATCGGGGCTGTCGATACTCTGGAAGTAGGTGGGGTAGATTGAACAGATGTTGCGGCAGTTGTAGCAGTCGTTTGAGGCGGAGTACAAGGCATACTAGGCCCAGGCTGAGAAACTACCGAAGGTACAGAAGTTTGAATGTTAGACTGGACTGGTTGCTGGGGTGTACCAGAAACTAAGGGTTGTCTAGTTTGAGATGACAACTGTACATTTGGCTGCAACACCTGTTGAGTTTGCGATGGATCCCACACTACATTCATTCCGGGGTACGGACCCATAACAGGTTGAGAATATTGAGGACCATAACCGGGTTGAGGGTAGGATTGATAATTCAAAGGTACATTTCCCGTTCCTTGAACATATGATTGACTGGAGGGTGGTTGGAAACCTTGGTTCGAGTACTGACCTTGGGGTTGATACCCTTGAGGCACGTACTGACACTAGGGTTGACCTTGAGGTATAAATTGATACTGGGGTTGACCTTGGGGTACATATTGAGTCTGGGGTTGACCTTGAGGAACGTACTGTCCCGTAGGTATGTACTTTCCTTGAGGTTGCCCCCCAGACGCAAATTGGGTACCTTGAGGTTGCCCCCCAGGCGGTAACTGGCCACCTTGAGGTTGAGGATTGGGAATAGAACCTGACATCATGAGAATGTCTTCTACGCTCGACGGCTTAGTACCATTGCTTCCAGTTAATAACCCTTGTTCAATGGGTTGAGGAGATGCTCCCGAAAAAGTACCAGAAAGTGACTGATACCCAGAGGGAACAGAAGGACCGCCGTACAAAAAGGATTCAGGCGATTGAGTAAACATGGACGGCTGTCTTGACATATTTAACGGAGGATAATAACCTCTAGGTGTTGGGTGATAAGGAACACGAGGTGGTGAAAAACTTAACCCTGGGTTTTCTAAGAAATTAGTCAAAGAAAGATACCAAGTACTGCTCCTAGGTGGACTGTAAAAGATTGATTCACGCTTCCTTATCTCAATAACAGGTTGATTTTTAGGGACAGGGATGCCTACTTCTTCTTCCGGAGTAGCAAGTTCTTCAATAGCTATAAGTCCAGAAGGAAGATCTTGGGTGATTACTCTTTCTACCCTAGGTGAACCAGGACCACTAGAAGCTGGAGAAGTAAACCCCGATGTCGGAGTAGCAGCAAATTCACTTTCAGGCTCGGATATTTCAGGTTCCTCACCTATATCACTAGTAGATGAAAAGCTACCAGTAACTTCGGAAACAGACACTGACTGCGGATTATAATCTGCTACTAACGCTTGAAAATCAGGATGTACCACCAAAAAAGACTCTCCTTCTTCAGGTGACCCAACTCTACTGTCTCTAGGAGTTACGAGGACTTTCAAGCCTTCAAGCTGGCTCGGTGAAAACTCAGGAGGTTGGCCCCGAAGTCTACGGGACTTCCTCGGTAATTCAGTCACGGTTAAAAACTTTTAACTACTTCACACGCAAACAAAGTAAAATCTCAATGAAAACCACCTAAAGCCTCTAAAGAACCAAACAAATTTGAATCACATGCCTAAAGAATCTAGGAGATCAAACACACACAAACAGTAACTTTTCGTACTGAAAACACCAGTTGGTGATGAAATCCAACGTCGCAGAGTTCAATACAGAAATGGAGGTTGGAACAGTTACCCCGACAACCTACTTAATGAATAGACTGGCACAAGTTTCTCCACTTAACCGTCTCGAGTGAAGAGAACCCCCAAGAAAATCCAAGTGAGTCTAGCCGACGTCTGCTCCAGGTACAGTGGGATCTTCCCACCACTGTCACCTCAGGAAGAATCCTAAAGAATATGGCCACTAAGGTTACCAACTGAAACAAATATACCTGGGGGAACAGTCTACGATCCGATACGCACGCAAGGGCAGAGTAGCAAGCTCAATCCCCTTGAAGGCTCCTTGACATAATCCAAGGTTTACCAACAAGTGACCCCAGGCTCCTCGACAATGGTTAATCCGAGGTTTACCGTTTTTAATACATGAATATTTGGCGTCGTTCCCAATGAGGAAGGATTGATTCCCACACTGGTTCGGACACGATCTCGTGCTTCTCCTTTAAGAGGAGCTTTCCCAGAGCATAAATGCAACAATTGGATTTCTTCCCTACCACAAGATACAACTACCTGTTTGTTTTTACTGTCTTGGAGAGTTAATTACTCTCCTACTCCAAGACACTAGCCTAAGCTATGTTGGTGTATCAGAGCCCTAGAAATAAAAATGTTGCTAGATGAATTTTACTTTAAGCGTTATTTTTATTGGTTTTTGTTTAAGTCAAAAGGTGCGGAGATGAAACTTTTGGTATGAAGACTCGACTCAAAATCACTAAAAATGCACCTAAGATGATTTAAACAATCTTTTCTCTTCGATGAACTTCTAACTAAGAAAGAGTTTGAGAATGCAAATACTTTGTAAACACAAATCTTTCTTAACAAACAAATTAAAAGAAGAGATTTTGTCCTTTCCAATGCACTCAAAACGAGACAACTAGTTATTTCACACAAATTTCCCTTTTCTTTTCAAAGCACTCAACCACTACAAAAAACAAACTTTTTCCAAAAGAGATTTTTTTTATTTTTTATAAAAGACTCAAAACTATGGAAATGACTAACTTTGAGATCTATAAACTATAAAAACCTATTTGAAGTCAAAGCCTACAAGATGTATTTTTTAAGGACGTTTTACTTAGCTAGATGTAAGCTAAGGACCAATTTATGTAGAATCACAAATCAGTCAAAAAACAACCAATTTTGTTGTCTTTTTAAAAATGAAAATCCAAACTTTTAAACACAAGCTTTTCGAAGTTTTGTAAAGAGAAAACACAAAGTGGATTCCTCAACAAGGGTATATTTCATAAATGGTCAGACTCATAAGAAGGTTGATAGACACCAAGGTGATCTGAGGTCCCTACAACTTCTAAGCTCAGAGCTACTACAAGACCAAAACGAAAAACAAACCCAACAAGCAAATCTCCTAGGAATTTCACCTAAAACCCCAACGCCAATGAAATCAACCTAAGGAAAGCTTCTGACAAGTTATATGCAGGTCTGGGCAGTAGACAATAACTTATAAACAAAAACTAAGCTGACTAACAGAGGAAATCTTAGGTTTTTCAAAATTTTGACAGGGTCCGCAGGCCCACAATTAACACAGGTGCGGTACCGCTCTGTGATAAAAGCAAAAGTGCGGATAAGTACGCACTGTGTCAAAAGGCTAGGGTGTGGTCCTCTCCCAAAGCTATGAAAAATGAAAAATAACCCTGGATCTACAAACTCTACCCAATTTTACACACAACAAGCAAAAAACAGAAACAAAAACACAGTTTCTCAGGTCAAAGTAAAAACAAGGGAAAAATCAATTCCCCAGCGGAGTCGCCATTTTGTCACACGGAATAAGTCGATCTTGCGGACAAGATAGACCTTCCTAGAATCTAAAGAAGACCTAATGACAAGAAAACCAATCACACACTATCTTTCTCTAAATATGATTTTATAAACAAAGGCAAACAAGTGTTTTAGGCCTACCTTAGGTCCAACGCAAGTTTGTGGATGCCCTCGCTCTTTCGATCCAAATGAGCTCCCTTGTCGCGAGTCTGCAAACATAAACAAGCAAACAAATTAAATAGGACCTGAAAAGCCAATATCATAAAACATATTTAACATGAAAGTCAAGGAATTCATGAAACAAATAACATGAGATCATTTGTTGAGAAAAATGAGTTTGATTGTATTAATTCAAAAGAAGAAGAACTTTACAACCTGTGCCTTAACGCTGTACAAGCTCCTCCCAAGGTCCAGCAAGAAGTCTCCTCTACTTTGACTAGTTTCACTCTCTTCCCAATGAGGCCAAAAAGGTATGTGATCTCTCCTCTTAAGCTTAACTAGGAAGTCTTAATTTCACCAGCATTTACCCTTAAAAATGTTCAGCTTCTAACCTCCCTAGCAACCAGCCCAATGCCTGAATTTATAGTGCAATGGAGTGAAGTTACTAGGTCCTCCTTGAAAGGGATAAAGCCCTCCTTCAAAGGGATAACTCCTCTCATCAAGGGATTATCTCCTTCTCTTTTGGGATGCATGAACCACCTAAGAGCGTCAAATCCACGTCAAAATTTCTTCTAGAATCATCTAGAATTAACCCAAAGTGAGTTTTTTAGAATAAACTTGCGCCTTTTTAACTTTCACAGGGGTCCGCACCCACACCTTTAGGGACAGAGCGGGTAGGTCCGCAGATTTTGTAAACAGAGGGTGCGGGACCGCAGGTAACAGTGAGAGAAAGTGCGGAACCAGAGTTTCATTGATTTTCAATGTCTTTCTCTTATTTTCAAAGCTTGACTTGAAGAGCTGAGGTCAGAGACTTGCTTAGGAGGACAATACAAGTGATGATAGACCCATACTGACTGCAAATAATCATGGTGACGATATTTTCTGTAACAGTGGGGTTCCTTCGAGAATATTGACTAGAATTATTTCTTCTTTGGCTCTGGAGGCTTCTTTGCCAAGAAAAACCAGAATTAGTTCCGTATAATGTTTTTATAGTGAAAAATGAATTATAAAAATAAAATTTAAATGAACTTTTCTTATGCCCAACTTCATAACTAAGTGGCTTTTTACTTAATGAAAAAGAGGCCATATAGAATAGTGACAAGTGACAACCGTAGAGGATATCAGAGAAATGGATATTGGAACTTTTAACAATGGCAATAATATAAAACTTGTGATGTAAGGAAATCCCTATGAGGAGTAGACACGATATCAACGTTAAACCATTGTTTATACGCTTATGGGATCTGGAGGAATATCATCAATCAGAGGTTTAAGATATCAACATTTTACAATTTTTACTATTTAAAAGTATTGATAGGTGGGCACGATATTCCAATTAGACCATCATTAATACACATATCGGAGCCTGACATATACCAGAAGTAGGAGGGGGAAGCGCATTGGAATATTGACGATGGAGAGATTATTGGAGATCAAAGCGGGAGGTTATATCGCTATCGGAGATCAAAGAGAGTGTTGTAGGAGAGATCAGAGATCAAAGGGATATGTTGTGTCGACATATTCACAGGGTTGGAATATCGGAATATCGACAAATGGGAGCAGAAACAATGACATGGAATGTGGGTGCAAAGATATGTCAGAGATTTTGGTTTTATGAACCAAAGTTTGCATATTAAAGGGGCTTATATTGAATATCTTTAATATTACAATATCCATGGATTCTGATATGTGTAATGCAAAGAATTACAACCACTTTATTAAATGGGTTCGAAACTTTGGATAAATGTTTTATTAAGCCTCTTCATAATATGGTTCGAACTTTGATATCAGGGATTCTCAAAAGGATTCTTTCGATGTCAAAGTCCCGATGACTCAAAACTCCAATATTAGATTTGATATATGCATTCTTTTCAATAGGTCTTTCTCTGCTTTTATCAATAAGCCAATTCATAATATAAAATCCACTTTGTAATATAAGACTTAGTCTTGTTCTCAGGGACTATGTATAAAATATAAATTAATAATTACAATTGAAAATTAATTATTTACAAATAAATAAATTTATAAAACAAAATTAATGTGCAATTTATACATTTTAATAGGCCAAGGCAGAGAAAAATATCCAATCTTCAATTAGGCACTATTTGCAAACCAAACAACCAAATGAGATAAAAAAGTTATGACAGGAAGATAGGAACATATTGAACTCATTGAAGCAATCCAAATACTCAAAATGAAATAGTAATATGACCAACCATTCAATCAAAGGGTCCCCATAATGAGAATTAAGTGAATCATGGGGTATTGTGTTTTTACCACAACAAGATCTAAGTTACAAATATCAACTTCATGGATTTCCCCAAATGTTGATAAGGACATTTTTCCCAATCACCACCACCGAATAAAACAAATATGTTCTGCCAATGCTTTCCAATGTTTTATCTTGGAAGATTCAGTATGGTGTATCATTAACAATAGGATCTTCCATTTTGTAGTCCTATCAGTGTGTCTTTGCGCCCTCTGGTGCAAACGCTAGTTATATCTCACATATCATTAAATTTGGGGCCATGCTTCTTCCAAAAGGAAAGGGACATGTATTTGAGGTAAGTCCCTTGGGATACTCTCACTATCCCTTACATTCCCTGTAAATTGTATAACAGTAGCAGTGAAGATTTAATGGATGGGCTCCTGATATAAATCACAATTGACAAGACACTGGACAAAACAAATATCAACTTACACGATGGCTCATTGGAGGCAATTAATATAAATAGATTTATTGGGAAATAACTCTCATGTTTATTATCATATACTACTATTTAGGTTACTTGGGTTCCAATTTAGAAGCATTTTGACTAGATCGTCAGAATTCCATTGTGGATATTTTGGATTTTGTGTTTTTGGTGAATATCTTGATGACTTATAATTATAATATAAATGTTACATAATATTATGCATTTATTATCAAAATTGTATGTAACAAATACTTATTTTTATAATATTTGTTTTTCAATAAATTTAATTATTCAAATCATATGAATTCAAATTCAAATAGCATATAGAACATTATTTTTTAATAAATTTAATTATTTAAATAAAAAACTATAAATTTGAACATTTCTTTAGCTAAATTTCATTATTCAAATAAAATTATTTAGATTTAATTTATTTAGCCAAAATCCTTAAGGCACATCCAAATAATATTGACTTTGATATCAAATTAAAACCTTCTTAACTTATTTTGGTCATCAAATGATATTTTTTTTATTCATCATGACTTAAGAAGGACACTCTTTAAAGTTATAAAACAATATTTCTAAATATTTATTTCTAATCTTAAAAAAATATAAGACTTGACATAATTAATTATAGCCCCTTTTTTTAATCTTTTGATTTCCAATTTTTCTTTCTGGTTTTGGTTTGAAGTTTTAATTTAGAAGACAAATTAATAAGCCTCCTAGATTTTCATTTACCAGAAAATTAAATATATTCAACATGTAACAACATGGTATGAAGAGAAATATTTTTTCAAGTTAATAATGTGTTGGTACTAGGTAGCACTATGAAACTCTATTTTTTTAGTAAATACTTATAAATTATATAATTAAATTAAAATTTAAAATGGTTGGATAAGTAATATGTAAAATTAAAAAATAACTAATTTTAAAATTTAGTTAATTAGTAAATAAATTTAATTTTAATTATTTATAATTAATACAAATTGGATCAAAATATTAGGTTTTTATTTAATTATTGAAAACAATAATTATGAAATTATGTTATTAGGTTTTTATTTAATTATTGAAAACAATAATTATGAAATTATGTGTTTAGAGAATTTGGTTTAACTAAAATCAATACAAAAATAAGAATTTCATATATATATATATAATCAATACAAACCATAAGAATTTCGTATATATATATATATATAGAGAGCGGGGGATATATTGAGAATTTTTCCGAAATCTTTAACTCTATGTTTTTCTCTCTAAAATGATAACACGTACGTTGATAGTCTGAGGGGCTCTTAGCTCTCAAACGCTAGTCCTTAAGTGCCTCGTGACCAGGGGCTACAATACACCAGAATATCGATGATTTTAATGAAAATTTCATTTGTTGATCAACAATTAACGGTGAAATGATAAAGGTCCAAATACTTTGGTTTTGTAGTAGGACTTTTGATTTATAACTATAAGGTTTCCTCAATTTCGAGGTAGTATTTTTGAATTTTTTTTCTCGTCCTCCCAATTTCGAGGTAGGTTTCTTCCAGAATTTTGAAGTTTTCCTCTTTTCACGCCTTAGCTACTTCTCCCGCCTTAGATCACGTTTCCACCTTTGGATCTCCCTTGACTTTCTCATAAAAGACAACAATATTCAACAATTTTTAGTGTTGTATTTTTGTTTTATTACATAATTAGTGAAGAGCCTCTCTTAATTATTTTGTGCCCACATGAGCCCCCCTCTAGTTTTTCTTATATTATTAAAGTGCTATAACTTATTTTGTCTTATTTATAAGACTAATAAAATAGTTATCCTATTAAATTATCATTAATTTGTTTCATTAACCTATGTTGTTTATCTAAGAGATCAATAAAATAATTATCATGTTAAAGTGCCATTAAAAATAGTTATTTTTTCCAAATTGTTATTAAATTATCTCATTGACCTATTTATTAAATCTATTATTATAAGAAATATAGCACGGTATCGATATGAATGGTCCCTAAATCCTTGTTGTTTATAGACTTTGAGTGTGAAGGAGAAATCTCCTTTATCGATCATAGTTTTCGACACCTTTCACAAAGGAGTAGTGAAGAGTTAGAAGATGCAATTCTATAGAAAGGGGCTTGTTTCAAGAAGCTATTTCATAATTCTTAAACTCCAATGGCTTAGAGGTCTAGTTACAGGGATTAAAATTCGTAAAGTCAATCAAGAGTCAAGTAGAGTTCTAATAACATTGGATTTCAAGTTGTGTTATATATAATCACATTTGAGTAATCAATGGATCTAACAATCTCAGGTTGATCTCATTCTCTAGAGAATTGGAATGGAAAGCATTATTGATATTTATGCTAACAATCTCCATAGAAAGCAACCTTTGTGAGCCAATCAACTTGTGAATAAACCCATCCAATGAGCCTTTTGTTCAATCCTTTCTTTTGGACCATCGCTTTTGCTAGTAGGTAAGGTTTGGCTTAAACAATGACTCCAAATCAAAAGGAAAGTGTAAGTATAACGAGAATGATACCCATAAAAGAAAGGCCAATGATAAGGGTGATGACGATTGAGGGGGAGATGGAGACTGGGTGATGAAAATGCAAATGAGTCATTGGAAAAGTCTACTTTGTGGATAATTCCATTCCGATTGCCTATCCAACTTTGACAATTCCTTCAGGAATTGTGCACAATATATTTTCCCATTGTTATTGAAGACTTGAGAAGTTTGGAAATTATACAATTAACAAGCTCTTTGTTGGAGATGCTGTCACCTTTGCTAAAAATACTAAGGAATTTGAAGGAATTAAGATTGATGGAATGCCATAGATCGAAATATATAGAATATTCCCTTAGAATGTTAATTAAGTTGGGTAGTATTATTACAAAAGTTGAACTAAGAGAATCGATGAACTCAAGGTCCACTTAGGTCTTGCCTATGTTAAAACTAGAATACCATTGATGAATCCAATCATATAGAGCTTGCATGTCCAATACATATTCATGTTTGATCTAATGCTTGATATATAATAATGAAATCCATTGCGTCCTTTGTAGAAATTCTCATTGTACATGTTCGCTCCTTTATTTCATTAAATGCATTTAACTTGCTTAGTTAGACTACTAGATTAACTCCTTTAACTTAATTTTAATGTATATGCTGTTAAAAGTAGGCAAGGACTAGTTGCTTTGAATTTATATCCCTTGTTATATGAAATGAGTCATGGTGTTCTCCTTTAATGATGAGGGTTTTATAATGTGAATAAAAAAACCAATCTAAGGTAAGAACACTTTATCTTAAAAACATAGGTGAAGGCTTTAATGATTTAGTCTCCATTAATCTTGAGCACTAAAAGCCGTCGACTATTGATTTTCAATCTCTAAACTATATTAAGGTAGTTAGTATTATTTTATATTTTTATGATGTTCTTGAGATCAAAATGGTCCATGGAAGGGATGAGACAATTTTTGGATAGCATGTGATTAATAAATTGAATTGCATGAAGTTCAATGTGAAACTATAATAACAAAGTCTTCTGCTTCTTGATGTACTTTTCATCATTGCATGGGAAAAAAATAGGGATGTTCTTAGTATGCTTATAACTTGAGTAGGATTTTCAATTACAAAAACATAAATTAGGGTTTTCAAGCATAATAGTTACAATAATTTGCAAATTTATAAGGTCTTCAATATTGCAAAGCAACAACAAAGGAAAAACACTCTAGAGAACTTCACAGGGAATACAAAAGAAGAAGGATTGGAGAAGCCATAGAAATAGAGAGGAGTACAAATTGCAATAATTAGGATGATGAATTACAGATCATATTGAAAAAAATGACCCATGGTAGTTTTGAGTGATAAAGTTTTTGTAATACATGTCAAGGTTCAAGCCAAGGTAAGATGACTTGTCTTAAAATCATAGGTAAAGTCTTCATTCAGTTAAACATTTGTTAATTTTGAGCACCAAAACTAGTCGTGAATAATCTCCAATTACAATTTTTATATTCTTATCCATTTTTATGACTATAAACTCTTTTTTTTGAATTCACATTGGTCCATTTGAAGGCATTAGATAAAAAATCTTAAAGAGCATTTGAAAAACCAATTGGATTACGTCATGTTCAACGTGGAATTATAAGAAGAAACTCCTTTGTGTTTGGATCTCCCTTATCAATCATTGTTTTCAACTCCTTTCACAAAGTAGTGAAGATTTTGAAGATGCAATTCTCTAGAAGGAGCCTTGTTTCAAGAATCTATTTCATAATTCTTACACTCCAATGGCTTAGATGTCTAGTTACAGGGATTGGAATTCATAAAGGCAATCAAGAGTCAAATAGAGTTTTAATAACATTGGAGTTCAAATTGTGTTATATATACCCGCATTTGAGTAATTAATGGATCCAATAATTTCAGACTGATCTCATTCTCTAGAGAATTGGAATGGAAAGCATTATTGATATTTATGCTAACAATATCCATAACAATCAACCTTTTTGAGCCAATAAACTAGTGCATAAACCCATCTAATGAACCTTTTGTTCAATCCTTTCTTTTGGACCTTTGATTTTTCTAGTAGGTAAGGTCTTGGCTTAAATAATAGCTCCAAATCAAAAGGAAAGTGTAAGGATAATGAGAATGATACCCATAAAAGAAAGGCCAATGATAAGGGTGATGGGGATTGAGGTGGAGATGGAGATTGGGGTGATGGAAATGCAAATGAGTCATTGGAAAAGTCTACTTTGTGGATAATTCCATTCATTGCCTCTCCAACTTTGACAATTCCTTCAGGAACTATGCACAATAGATTTTCCCATTGTTACTGAAGACTTGAGAAGATTGGAAATTATACAATTAGAAAGCTCTTTGTTGGAAATACTGTCACCTTTGCTAAAAAACCTAAGGAATTTGAAGGAATTAAGATCGATGGAATTCCATAGATAGAAATATATAGAATATTCCCTCAGAATGATAATTGAGTTGAGTAGAATTATTACACAAGTTTAACGAAGAGAATTGATGAACTCAAGGTCCACTTAGGTCTTGCCTATGTTAAACTAGAATACCATTGATGAATCCAATCATATATAGCTTGCATGTCCAATACATATTCATGTTTGATCTAATGTTTGATATAAAATAATGAAATATAAATGTCCTGACAAAATATTTGAGTGATCCTACATCCTCTTATGCATCTTGTAATGTCTAAGTATCCATCTTAACTCCCTGCATACTATAGTAGAAGGTGAGGTCATACCTACCATCAGTCTCACCTTTTCAACCCATGGACTTGACTAATATCTTACTTGTAAATCAACATTACGAACTACACCATCCTAATTCGTTTCAATATTTGAATGAGAACCTTGTGAGATACAATACCTCATAACCTCCTCAAATTTAAAACCTTTTCTCACCACATTTTTGTTCTTGTGTACAATGTGAATCTTTTAAGCTTTTGAAGTGTCACTATCTCAAACAACGTAAGATGCTATGAAAACGTGTTGAAACTTCAAATAAAATTAACCCTCCATGAGTCTAAATGAACATAATATTGGATAATCAACCAATTTCCTAACTCCATCATCCCTCAAGTTAGAATCACCAACAAAAATTGTCAACAACCTCTAAATGTAAGAATCCCTCTCATGCATCACAAAACCACTAAAAAACTGAAGCGTCAACCTCAATAAGATCACTTCCCTCTTATTAAAGGAATCCTAAAGCAAGAGTAACATCAAGGTCAACTCCGTATACTTGATAGAATCCAATAATGCTATCCTATTCTATAGAATATTCCCATCCACCACAACCCTAAAATCTAATCGGTTCCACAAATTTCAACCTTTCTCCATAAAATCCCACCATACATTCTTTTTGTATGCCTCCTTAATGATAGAAGGATCATTTGAATTTTTTCTAGAATGTAAAAGTGCTATAGAATCAACAAGAAACCCGAAAAGGATACCAACTTGCACACCTCTATTTAAAGCCCTTAAACTAGATAAAATACAATCACTTATAGTACAATACTTTCATTCAAATACAAATATACATGAACGATCTATCAAATATGAAATTAAAAGAAATTTTTTTATTATTATTTATATTAGGAACACCATTCAACTCAATAACATCACTAGATAATTTTTTTATGGAAATGGAGCCTAATACCCTCATAGGATAAGTAGCACTATCATCCAACTCTAGAAAGATACCTCCCTCTTGCTTGTTGAAGAGTTTATTGTCTAAATTAATGTGTATCTATGCCCCACTATCCATGTTCCATCTAATTTTTGACATAATATTAGAATATAAACAATAGACCAGGGAGACAATGACCTTAAATTGAGATTGTCTCTCATCCACTCTTGTTATAGTAATAGGCACAATTTTTTAATGCTTGATATTTCTATTCCTATCTAGATAGTGGTTGGAATAACATCCCAACTATTGACAAGTGAAAACTGAAACATTTCACCTCATTCAAATCCTTATTTCTTGTATTTAAGTCCTCTTTCGAAACCTTCTTATTCCCTTATTTGTCCTCCCAATGAAGGATACTTGTTCCACTTCTCTTATTATGTTGAGCACAACTCCAAGATGGTCTCTTATTACACAAGGCCATCCCAAAGCTTTATAAAAGTAAATAGATAATCATGAACATACACACCTTAGACAAAAGGCCTTCAAGATAAGACAAGTCTATTCAAGGCATTTGATACCAAATCCTTATTTTCCATCACTATCCCCATAACAATCAACTGATATTTCATCTATGTGATCCTTTCTAGAGAACTAACTATTGTATTTAACATATTTACAAGCTTAACAATAAATTTTAATTCAAAATTAAAATTCCTGTTGGTGTGCAAGATTCTATCAGACCCAAGATTTGCAACGTAGTTGGCTAAAAAACCCACTAAGCATCAACCCTTTCGGCATCACCCAAAGAGTGGATGAAGTATCACTCAAGATGTTAATGGGGGATTGATGGAACCAAGTTTCCACAATTAGATGGGATTTTTAGGAATCTAAAGGATCATAACTTTAATATTCATTGAAAGACTCAGATTGGATGGACACCTAACAACCATTTTGGGATTTTATGATGAGTAGGACTTCATAGAATCTCACATGTGCTAGTTAGTGTGTTGGCCATAAAAAATCCTAAGACCAAGATAAGACTATAATACTCTTCCGAACAACCCTTTTGTCATTACACAAATTACGACTCATTACAATAGTACTTTATCATATGAAACCATTACTAAACCATTATTCCACTAAAATGTTTGAAACATTAAGAGATATTGATCTCAATTGAAGAGTATTAAAAAATTAGTAAACAAACATAAAACATTAATAAAACGATACATAATATGCACCAATATAACAGAAACAACCTATCATTCTTTCTATTACTTTATAAAAAAACACAAAAGGGTGAAATGTGCTACAACATAGACTGTGCACAACTCAACTCACCAACCCTCATTGATTGTTCAGAATACAACATAACAACCAATACAGTGCCAAAACATAATGACTTCACACTAGACTACCTCTGTTACATTTAGGTTGCATAGCAGCTGCAAACACAAACTTTAACTCTTAAGAATATTTTAACAAAAAATACACAATGACAAAAATCTTTCATCTTTTACAACCATAGTTTGATTATCCTCTCATCCAACCATCCAAGCCATGATCAGTCTTGAGCATATCCATATATTGGCTCTTGGTAGCTTCTTGATCTTCCTTCGGTCGACTTCTCTACTTTTCCACCTGTCCTCCTTGCTGGAAATACCATTGGAATATTTTATGACATGTCCTCCTTAGCTATCCCATGTTATTCTAACTGTTCCCTGGAAATATCTCCTGCTCTCTCATCCCACTTCGTCGTTATTCTTCCTTCTGAAAATATCTTCAATGCCTCCTGCCATAAAATCCTTCTCTTCCTTCACCACTAACTACAAAATCATAGCTACATAATCTTATTCGCACACGTCCCCCACTCTTTGGACACTGCCATATTCTCCATGCATAATGCTTCCCTCCACATATCTTCCTCCTACGCTAGCTCTCACTGTTGTGCATTGAATACCTTTTCCCCGTGCCACTCTCTCCTCTGTGTGGTCACCCTCCTATCACTTAACAAAAAATTAAAAAAAAAATTCAGCATCCAATAGGACCCCAACACAACACTATGGCTTGTCCTAAGCCACTCAATCCTTCTTCTATCACCATGGGTTTGAGAACCTTTTTTCTTGCCGAGGTTGTTGTTCTGCTCTTGATAAAGAAGTTTGCAAGGGTAGTTAGGTGGTTTGGTTGTATTGGAACTCTGAAACCGATTGAGGGGAGTGTCATGTTCCATATCTTCACAATATCCCTCACAGAAAAACAACTCAAGTCACCACTACTGCACCATGACCACATTCCTTATTTGTCCCTGACCATTTCCCCCTTCTTGCTGCTATACCATCCTCTTTCCTATGCTGGTATTGGTAAGAATTCAACCTTCTTGCATTCTTCATTTAACCTCAAGGGTTATCATGATGAGAGGTGCATCATGACTTAGATGGCGACATACACACCCTTAAGGTGGTCTAGATGTTTTCTACTCACCAATATATTGGTTCTTCTCCAGGGATCCTCATGCCACCCCATCATGCCTAGGGAAAAAACCCTGCTCCACTACTACTGCCCCCATAGTGGGGGATGCCCTGACATTGGTCTATTGAATATGGCCACAGGGACTTCCCATAATCTGTATCGGGTTAAGTTAACTAGTGCAATTATAATCTTCCATATAAACCATCCTTCTCAATGGAAGGGTCCCTCTCTGGTTCGGGCTGCCTGACACAATAGGGACACCACCAATAGACAAATTCCTTCATCTCCTTTTGTCTATTCCTGGATCTTCCAACATAGTTTTTTCTTCCACTTTCGCATCACTCTACTATGGTAACCATTGTGGACACCTCTTCTCTACATTTCCTTCATTCTTCTCATGTCTTCGACTCTTTTATGTGATATCATTATACCATTCTCACCTTATTTCTCTTCTGTCAATTATGAACTACTCTACTCTCCTGCCCTTTTATACATTTTGAAATCCTTTCTATCAATTATCTTGCTAACCCTCATCCCTTGGATGGTGTTTTATAATCCTTCAAATCCTCCCCTCCTCCTCATGGTTAATCATTTCAATGACTTTTCTATTATTACTTGCAGATTTAGATCACTGTACCTCTGCATAGAATGGGTGGGAACTCCTCCTTTAGTTCAATTCAATGGGATGGCCTACATGTGCCACCTCTCACATTCATACTAATTCTCATTTGCTTTCTTTAGTCCATATTAGTGTTACCCTCTTGCAGTCATGTTTTCCCAATACCTTCTGGGTCAAATTGATGGTTCACATGCTTTTTGCTACTTCCAAAATCTAATTCAGTGATCATATGAGCTACTTTCTTTCAATCTAGTCATTATTTTCATCTAAGGGATGGTAATTCTTGCACCTTTCCACGCGATTCCTATTGTATTGCCTACTTCCACCTTGATTCTCACCTCAACCAAACCAATCTTCAGATGTTGTTGGTAATGCACTCAATATTAGACCATTAATTCATGTCAAACCAATTAGTCTCTTTGCACAATCCTTCTCTAACTAGGCTGCCCCCAACATTGTGTGTTGTTTATTCTGGCACCATCCTTACACGAAATTCGCTCTACAAGCTACCCTTCCACCTCAACATGCATTAAAATTTCTTTCTATGATTATCTAAATAGCTTATTCAATAGTAACTACCACTGACAATTACCCCTAAAAAAAAACAAAAATTAAACTTTAAGCTACCAACAGAGAATTTTTATTTATATACATAGGAGAAAATATCCTTCCATCATTTAATTCCCATGCTCTTTATCCCTCAAATATCTATACAAATTATGATCTTTCCTGCCTTCCTGCCTTGGACCATGTTGGCTTGTTGGGGCCTGACCCAAATTCAATGTTAGTTGGCCAAACAAATCCCTACACTACTAGCCCTTTCGGCATCAGCCCGCGAAGCTCAGATCGAAGTCTCACCTGAAGCAGTATGGGGGGATGTTGGAACCAAGTTTCCGCACCTTGAGATGGTCGTGATGTCCATTTGTTCCTTCTATTCCTTCTTTTTCATAGGTCACTTAGTTCTAGGGCTTGCCAGACTAGCCCTTTATTCCGCCCTACAGTAGCTCTGCGAAAAGGTATGATTAACCTTTGCGTATCCCTAACCTGTGGCTCAGGTACTTTCACGCTGCTAGGGCAACGTACCGTATAGATTCCCAAACTAGTCTAAGCGTCTTACTTATCTTATTAAATAATCATAGTTAGCACCACGTAAACAGATGTTCTTACTTGCATTCACTTAACCAACGTAATTGCATACATTCACGCATCATATAAGAATTATAAATGAAATTCATACATAACATGTCAATCTGCATTAACAGAAACAAAGACACAAAATTAGTAGAATTCTTCTCTTTATTGATATCTTCTGATGATTACAGACTCTATTCGCCCTGTGCACACAGCTACAGGGGTTCGCACACTCAGCTGTGGACTTCCACCCTAGGCCTCTGTGCACTCAGCTGCAGAGCCTCTACCTATGCTATGACCCGAAACTTAGACTCCTTACTTCAAAGCTATGAATATTTGACTCCTATCGTTACTTAGAGCTTACTTATTTAGCTCTTTTATACAATCCCATGGTTCGTGGACCATGGGTAGATCTTTTACAGTCGACTTTACTGTACAAAAATAAGGGCAGACAACCCTTTATGACTCATGACACCTTCATGCTCTGCGACCACAAAATGCGGAGACTTTACAATTTTATTACAAAATTCGACCCAAACATGGGCTTTTAGCCCCAAAACTGTCCTTGGGGGATCTTGTTCCCAACAGCCCCCCAACACAAACATCGTGACTCACCCTCGAGTCACTCGGCAAGTGCGGAGATCTTAGCGTGAAGACCTTCCATCTCAACTCGTATGACTGCAACCTCAGCAGTGCACTGTGCGACTGCCTGCTTCGTGTCTTCGACCATCTGTTCGCTCACTTCTCCTGATCTGTTAGCCTAAAGCTTTTGTTGAGTTGCTTGCAGAATCGCAAGATTTCCTTCAATAGTGTCTGTTAACGTCTAAGCCTCATCTAGTCAGGGCTTTAGTTGTGCCTTTAGCACTACTTCCTTGTGAAGCACTGCATCCACCTGTTCTTTCAGCTGCTTGGCATCCTACAACTTTGCTAGTCTTTGTGTCAGCACAACTATTCACACTGTGCCCTTGACCTCATCATAGCACTGCTGTAGTTCGTGCACTTCCGTCTCTAGTTGCTGTACGTTGGGGTCCTACTGCAAGCTTGTCAGGACCTCAAACAACTGTTCAAAAAGTTGCGCGCAGTCTGCTACTGCACTGTCCATCGCCGCTATTGATTCCGTGACAACGGTCACCTACTGCTCCTTCACATATGGCGGAGTTGAAGGCTCGGCCTTCAACTGTAATTTCATGATTTGCAGGCTCAACTCCATCTGAACCCTCACCATCTCAGTACGAGTGTCATGCATCCCCGTAGCCAGATTGTGGATGCACACCTCGACTGGCTCCTCCTCAGGAATGGCCAACTCTGGGACCATTCGGCATGCCTCCTCGATGACCTGCATAATGCGCTTGTTCTAATTGGTCGCCTAGGTCATAGTGG
Source organism: Pinus tabuliformis (assembly GCA_031772625.1). Lineage (NCBI taxonomy): Eukaryota > Viridiplantae > Streptophyta > Pinopsida > Pinales > Pinaceae > Pinus > Pinus tabuliformis. The sequence continues at coordinate 1,028,821,957 of CM062817.1, forward strand.
CAATGGTAGAGTCTCGTTGTAGTGCCATCTGCTCATTTTTGATCCGCTGTTCACTGATCACCTGGAGGGCGCGGTGCTCACAGGGATTTAGCTCTGCAATCACTCCATCCTGCAATAGGTGGAGCGCTTCACCAGGGAATTCTACTAGATTCAACCCTACTCTCTTTAGAGTGCTGACAGTGGGCCTGTTATCTTCTTTCTCTATGGTCAATGCTCCATTAGGAAACACTATCAGACTGGAGGCCTTTGCGCGCAGCATCTTGGTAGCTACTGAAGTGTCGATAGCAAGGTTGGTAGACACCATGCCAACCTGTGATGCACGGGTCTGTAGCTCCTGCAAACCTATTTGGATAGCCCCCAAGATTATCTGCTATTGCTGTGCAAATTGTTGTAGGGTCTCCACAGTGAAATCCCTCACTGTGTCACCGATATCATGCAAATCACCCTCTGTGAGGGTGATTGGGTCCAGTGATGTCTTGGTAGCCTTTGAGTTATTCCTGGACCCTCCTTTCTCCTAATCCCTTGGACTCTTGAGCAGGCAGACGTCGCCTGTGGATCTGCACCGTGTTGTTTGGTCTGTTTGTCTGTCTCCTCCTCTGCCTCAGGTGAAGGCTACCTCGCGCCTTTGTCAGAGCCTCACTTTGTCCCACTTGTCTGCTTCACTATTTGCTATGCAACATCGTACTTTGCCTAGGCCTTGTCAGCGACCTCCTTCTTTCTCTTTTCAGCCAGTTGAGTTATCTTTAGGCCTCCTCCTTCTTTCTCTACATGGCGGACTTGCTCCCTGCCACTGCCAAGTCTATTGTAGCGCGCCACTCTGCTGGCCATTGATCAAGTACTGCATCAATGGTGTCATCCGTTGCTAGGTAAGGCAAGGTGTACCATTTCTGCGCAGGGTCCTTCCATGCCCTGATGGACACATGGTGAAAGTCTGCTTTAAACTCTGCATAGCCCTACAGGTTGGCGTACACCATAGGCAACAACTGCGATTTGCGATTGATGGCCATGTGGATGTTCATCACCATCAAGATCTAGAAGATCTTGCTTTCCTTGGCATGTTGTGCATCCTTAGTCACCCACAACGAATTGTACTTCACTACTTCTAGTAGGTCTGGCGTGACCGAAGGGAATTGATTGTCCTCTGGTAGTTCCCATGCTACTAGAAAAATTGACAACAAGAGCCACACGTAGTGGAACATCTTGCTGAGCTCCTGCGCTTCGCGGTAGTTTGCTAGGAACTCACTGCGAAGGTAGTCTGACTAGTTGAACTGGACTCCTTCAGCACACTGGGCTGTTAGTGCGACAACAGGTGCCAACACCTCATCGACATGAAACTTCCTCAACATTTTCCCTACTAAAATCTGTGTAGTTACCTTTACAGTAGGGTCGTAGATGCTGGATATGGCATATTCGCGTGACTTTTTGACTAGTTTAAACTTTTCTTTCATGGATTCCGTGAGGGCCTTCTCACCACCTTTTCCACCAAATATCTTGGCTAGATTATCTCCTATGTAAGGAAATCATGTGATCCTGTGGATCAACCTATCAGTGATGGGTATTGGCTCCTCCAACCACAGACACCCATCATGCACCAAGCATAGCAGCTGCTTGATGACCAATATTGTAACCGGGGTGCGGTTGTAGTGCAACACCCAAAGCAAGTTGAGAAACCCTGCCTTGTCTACTCCTCTGAGCCACCTCCGCAGCTCCAATGCGATCATTTTGGTGTTTGTATCGATGATGCGGCACATCAGCTGCTTGGTCGCCAAGTGTGGGAACTTCTCATGATCAGCCAAGTCCAAGTCCTCAAGTTTTAACAGTAGCACTCACGCCAAGCACTGTCCTTTGAAAACAATCTCATTTAGTAGCAGAGGGGTTTGCAAGGGGGTCTTGCTCTCATCAATGTCTTTCGGCACCTTGGTCTTGCCCTCGCATGGAGGGACATACTTAAGCAAATGAGTGATAGGGTCAGTACCCTGGGCTTCAGTTTCCTCCACATCAACTCCCACATCCTCATCATCCATTGGGATGTCTTCGAGTTCTTCCTCCTTTGGATCTAATTTAATGGCTTTTCCCTTCTCCTGTGCGGTGGGCTTCGGTGGGTTTCTTCTTGGCGATGCATGCACCACTATTGTAGGCTGCTTGCCCCTTTTATCCTTCACAGTTTCCTTGGTTGGGGTGGGCTTCGGTCTCAATGTTCTTGGCGATTTAAGGACTTCAGCTAATACCTTGACAACCTCTGGAGCAACTACTTCTACCTCCATCTCAACTTCCAACATCGACTCCTCTACTTTGGTATCTATAGCTTCTATGGGCGCCGACATGATGTTCTGCAAAAACTCCCATGTCTCCTTTGGTAATGTCTCAAATACTTTACTAGCTATTAGAAGTTCATAGTGTTCACGATTCATATGCGCCTGAGAGATCAACAACTCAATTCTCAAAATGCCAAGTGTTTTTCGCTGGACACCCACTTGTAATTTATAGGGCATTTTGAATTCAAATCCGACCGTTCCCCCCAAATTCAGTTTATTAATGCCGGATTGGTGGTAGATTTTCAAGGATCTGAGCCATAAATTTTGCCTTAAATGCCGGTTTCCCACTCCATTTGGCTGCATTTCTACCATCACATCATGAACAATGACTTTAATGGTCACTTTCTGCTCGACCTACCAACCCTTTGACACACATCACACACTTTGCAGTAAGATTTTGAATGTTGATGGAGGGTTGGCCACCACAACCCTGCGCATAGAATATTCTGCGCGGTCGATCTCCCTACATAATGTCCTCCCGCGGCGCCCTCTTGAGCATCCATGAGGATGTTGCTTCTTTCAAACTCGGGTACATATCGATGCAATATCTCATCAGACCCCATTTTGCACAAATGCCCAACGATGACAGAAAAATCTGTTGCACACACCACTAACTCCTTCTTCTATTAGACGGTGTACCCTTATGGGGCAGTTCCTGTTGTTAGGAAATGTATTATATCCTCAAAATGACCATCCGCGATGCGCACTACAAATAGCTACGTATCAGGCAATCCTTCTTCCAAATTAGTGGGCTCTTCCCTGTTTCAATGTGTGATAGATGGTCTGGTCTCATGTTCAGTCATCTAGGCTTCACAATAACTTCAAAATAATACTCTTGGAACAATAATAGCCACCTGCAAATTCTCCCCCCAACACAGGGTTATTAACCAGGTACTTTAACACGGAGTGATTTGTATACATCTTAAAATGGCCACCCAACAAGTAGTGTCTAAACTTCTGGAGTGAATATACCATGGCTAACCCTTCGCGCTCGGTGGTGGAATAGTTCCTCTTTGCCTTGGATAATCTTCTACTTGCAAAGGCTATAGGATGGTCCAAGTCTCCTTCGCCAGCCTGTGTTAGTACTTCTCTCAGTGCTATGCATGACGTGTCGACATGTACATGAAACTCCTTCTTCCAATCTGGGAAGACTAAAATCGGTGCAATGACCATATTTTCTTTCAATACATCCAAGCTCTTCTTACAGTCCTCATTCCAATAGAATGTGACATCCTTCTTCAACAAGTTCCCCATAGGCGTAGTGATCTGGGCATAGATTTTGATAAACTTTCTATAATATCCCATATGTCCTAGGGTAGCGTGTAGCTGTTTCACACTCCTCGGTGCTTCCAAGTTCAGTATCACCACGATCTTCGTGATATCTACCATCAGCCCCTATCTGCAAACCACATGACCCAACAGGGTCCTAAAAGGAACATAAAATAGACACTTCTTCAGATTGTGCGCGATCTTGTATCTTCGACAAGTATCTAGCATCAGGTATAAACTAGCGACATGGAATTTCACTAGCCTGAACACAGTCCAGTCATCAAAGTATACTTCCAGGAACTTATGAATAAATTCCTTGAATGCCGCAATGACTACGCACGAGAAAATTGCAGGCACATTCTTTAATCTGAATGGCATTATAATGTACTGAAAACACCCCCACTCAGTCACGAAGGTTGTCTTGCTCCTATCCTCCAGCATGATTTTGATCTGATTGTATCCAAAGAACCCATTAGTGAAGGAATATGCTTCCTGGCCACCTACATTTTCCAACACTTCATCCGTGAATGGAGTCAGGAAAGGATCATGTACGTAAGCGTCATTCAACTTTCTGAGATCCATGCATATCCTTATTTCATCCTTCTGCTTCTTCTCCTGTACCACCATTGGGCTTACCCAGTCAGATTCTTCTCTGGGCTCAATGATTCCTGCTGTGAGCATCTTGTTGATCTCTAAGCAGACCTTCTCCTTATACTTCGGATTGAGACGGCAAGGTCTTTGCTTAACCGGCTTCGTGTCAATCTTCAATGTGATCTTCATGACAGCTAGGTATCTGATTATCTGCTTTAGATCTGTAAACTTGGTAGGGAATAAATCCTGGTATTCATGGAGCAATTCAATGACCTTATCCACCGCTGCGTTGTCCCAGTAATCTATAATCTTCGCAAATTTGGGCTCTGTCTCCGTACCAACGTTTACTTGTTTCATTTTCACTGGTGCTGTTATATCAGGATTCTCAATCTTTGGTCCTTAAATCTCGTGGTGACCTTCTATTTTAGGGATGTTAATATTTCATGAATCCTCATCCTCTTCTTTAGCGTTTACGTTGTAGCATTCCAGCGCATGACTCAGTTGAGTAGCCCAATCAGGCTGAATCAGGTCCAAAGGATCTTGCGGTATCCTAAAGATTGTTGCTTTCACCTCTTGTAGCACCTCATCAATACAGTCAAACCCATATTCAAAGCTAAATGTAATTATGAATCCTTCGTGTAGAATATCCCATTCACCTGTACCATGGTGGAGCTCTGTTTCTACATACCAGTTCATCAGGATGACATCTAGAGTGTGACAGAACAAGTGCACCCATTCAGGTTGGGGCTTCTCTCCATAAGCCTGAGCCCATTTGGACAAGTGCACGCGCGGATCATCCTGCCCATGATATTTTTCTGTTAGTCGCACCTTTGACTTCCCAAAGCATGTTCTCATCATCCTCCTATATTTGTGCCAATCATCAAAGCTTCCCTTGTGTGTACCCCACCATCTTGTAGGCGTAGCATGCAGTGCCCAGTCCAATGCCTCACAACACTGCTTTTCTGGTACCTCCCTCTCAAATGCATCCAAAAAGATATCTACACCATTCAGACCCTCATAAGTGGGTAGATTTCTTACCTCTGACGACACACAACGTAGCGAATGGGTCATCATGCTGCAGCTCAGTGTAGTTACTTCATGTAACCTATTCTTATAATGCTCTAATTCTTCATCAGAGTTCAAGGTGCAGGAACTCTCATGATCCAATGTAATTCATCCATCTGCTGTTGGATTCATCCAATCTTGGTCTCATGTTGTTATCTTATAGATACAATCCAGATCGTCATTGCTCTCATAATCACGGACTGGTTTAGTATAGCATGATCCCTCAGCAAGATCTAGGGGTATTATTACGTGAAGCAATTTCTTCTCAAAGATCATTTTTCGCTTCTTTAGGTTGATTACCTCGTTCATATCAGTAGCCCAATCAATGCCAAGGAGTGCAGGATAGGGGTTGCTATCATCCACAATTTCTATTACTTCAAAGTCAACCAACGTGATCGCACCTTCAATATCTACAGTCACCCTTTGTAGCCGTCCCACGGGGATGATCTTCTACTGGTTCACCATCCTTAGTTGAATCGAAGACCATTGTAGCACAGGTCTCCCCATCCACTCCCAAGTCTACTTCGGTAGGACGTTCGCATCTGACCCCAGGTCCAAAATAACCTAATCCATTTCATACTCTCCTATCTGTGTGATCAGTCTCATCTCCCATCCCGTCCTTGTTTTATGCTTACCAATCTTTCGTACTATGTGTGGCTCACCCGGAGTGTTTCTGGCACATCTATTTATAAGCTCCTGTAACCCCTTCATAGCCTTGCTATTGCGCAGTAACTTCATGCAGGTCTCCAGGAAGGTTGTAACCATAGAAAGGTCCATCTCCTGATTAGGCTTATCCTTGCTTCTCGAGGTGGAGGCCTCAGTGAAGCTCTTCTTTGCTTCCATGAATGTTTCACGTGCGCGCTCCAAATCTAATTCAGCCTTCTTCACCAGAGCTTTGCGAACCCATTTACTATCTTCAAGTTGTTTCCCCTTGTCATCTCTTGTTGTGATTCCACTTCGGAGCACTACATTCATGTTTAGATCCTCTTTGCGCAGCTCAGACCTCATCATCTCCAGGTTTTGATTCGGCTGATGTGTTAGCGCCCCTTTGTCACGTATCCTTGCTATCAACATAGGAAAACCTTCCATTTCATGATCAAATAGAGTGCAATATTTGCATGACGGATGTGTTGGGTTAGTGCAATCGCGGGCATAGTGTCTTGGTCCTCTGCAATTGCGGTAGATCAACTGTCCCTGGCCTCTGCCAGGTCCTCCTCCGCCTCAACCTCGTTTGCACCCCTGAAAGCTTGTCTGTGCCATCTCTGTGCTCTGGTCAGGGGGCCGCGTTCCTGCTTGTACCCTATAGGTGGGAGTTCTATCCATCATCAGTTCATAGCTTCTGCAATTACGCTCATCATTACTTACCGACCTACAAAAGTTGCAGAACAGTTGCTGTGGCATTTGTACAAACTTCTGCAGCAAATGACAATTATCTGTGGCATGTTTTCCTGCTACTTAACATTTAGTGCACCACAATGTAGGCCCCACGCTTGGTCTTGCCTGAGCTTCCAACCTCAAAGGCATCGGTTCTCCTCCTGCAATATAGTTCACAAAGACCGAGCAATGGTCTTTGTCATGCCCCTGACCCTTGCATTTCAGGCACCATACCTCTTTATGCACCTCTAGTCGAATTATTCTATCCTTCTTCAAACTTTGCATCTCAAAGAAAAGATTTTTCAACTGCACATGGATCTGCTGAACACCCAGATTTGGATCTTACATTTTTGTTTCATGTAGTCTCATTGCAATCTCCAAGGCCTCTGCTTGAGTTGTTATCTTTTGTTGTGACAGCGCAACTCTTAGGTGTGGCAGGAGCGAAGCCAGAACCATTCACGGTGTTGTCCATCTATCAGTTCATGTTAGCTTCACAGATTTTACACTTCAATCTCTAATTTAGTTCCCAAGGGGTCTCGTCTAGTTGCATCACGATTTCCTTGAACCCCACAATTGACTGTGCCTCAGATTTAGGCCTACTGAATTCTTTGTTCACCGCGGTCTGGATGTATGCCACTCCAACATTCGGGTTATCATTAGAGTACTTGATCTACAAGGTTAGCACGCGATCTTGCAGAGCACTAACCAGTGTCACCTTCTTCATGTGATCATCTGTAACACCCTGAGCTTCCCATACGACTTTCACAACGAACCAGAATTGGTTTGGGTCCTCATTTCCCAAGCCTTTTAACAAAGGACGCTTCACTGAATTTTCCATGTTGAACTGTGGTGGAGGCAGCGGTGGTACGGGTGAAGTCACAAGCGATGGTGGTGAAGTTGGGGGTGGTGTGGGTGGAGGCGACAGTTGCTTGTTCCTTATCTTATTAATTGAATAACACTTCGCAGAGAAGCCTGCACTATTCCCTCTTTGTCATCTCGTGGAGGTGAAATTAATGGACTATATTTAGGACCCTTTCTTCCTTCGTTCCTGTAAGTTTTTTTGCTTCACGTAGCCCCAAACATCAAGGTAGCTACATAACCAATTTTTTGTACAATAACATCTTAATCCAGGTATTCAAAGATTTCAAGTACTTACCTCGCGGTCCTTTGAAAAAATGTCACTCTGCCTCACTGTAGCTGACTTAGGTGTCGACCGCGAATTCATTTACAAATCCTCCTATGATGCGATCAAGCCAATGATCGAAAGCGCAAGTGATCTTATCCTTAGATGATTCCAATATTTGTACTAGCTCCAGGATCCAAACAATAGGACCGTCAAGTCTCCACCTTCCTTGGCTATCTGCTAGCTTCGCGATCCACTCGTATAGCTTAACCGGAAAGTAGTAGAAAAAGATCTCATGTATTTCTATATATAGGTACCTATCCAGCCACTGTTCCTTTGTCAGTCGTAGGTTTCTGTTCTCCTGCGCCATGAATTCGTGGATCTTCCTATCCAACCAGTCTCCAATCTCTTTGTTAGTTGGATTCTAGCGATACAACATCACACATCTCTTATGAAGATTCCGGTCCCGACAATGGAACCATTTGTTGGCTTGTTGGGGATTGATCCAGGTTGAATGTTAGTTAGCCAAAAAAATCCCTACACTACTAGCTCTTTCGGCATTAGCCCGCAGAGCGCAGACTGAAGTCTCACCCAAAACAGTATGGGGGGATGCGAGAACCAAGTTTCCGCACCGTGAGATGGTCATGATGTCGGTTTATTCCTTCTATTCCTACTTTCACGTAGGTCACTTAGTTCTAGGGCTTGCCACACTAGCCCTTTATTCCGACCTTTAGTACCTCCGCGAAAAGGTACGATTGACCTTCGCGCAACCCTAACCTATGGTTAAGGTACTTTTGCACTGCTAGGGCAATGTACCGTACAAATTCCCAAACTAGTCTAAGTCTCTTACTTATCTTATTAAATAATCATAGTTAGCATCGCGTAAACAGATGTTCTTACTTGCGTTCACTTAACCAACGTAATTACATACATTCGTGCATCATATAAGCATTATAAATGAAATTCATACATAACATGTCAAAATGCATTAACAGGAACAAAGACACAAAATTAGTAGAATGCTTCTCTTTATTGATATCGTATGATGATTATAGATTCTATCCGCCCTGTGCACATAGCTGTAGGGGTCTGCGCACTTAGTTGCGGACTTCCACCCTAGGCCTCTGCGCACTCAGCTACAGAGCCTCTACCTATGATATGACTCGAAACTTACAGTTCTTACTTCAAAACTATGACTATCTGACTCCTATCGCTACTTAGATCTTACTTACTTAGCTCTTTTTATATAATCCTATGGTCCATAGACCATAGGTAGATATTTTACAACTGATTTTACTTTAAAAAAATAAGGGCAGAAAAGCCTTTATGACTCATGACACCTTCGCACTTTGCGAACACAAAATGTGGAGACTTTACAATTTTATTACAAAATTCAACCCAAAACATGGGTTTTTAGCCCCAAAACTGTCCTTGGGGGATCCCGTTCCCAACAGATCACCATAAAACTTATCCACTCAGATTATTCAATAGGTTCAATAATTCCTGCTTGTGGCATTTTATCTAGCTCCTGCTTGACCTTCTCCTTGTATATTGGGTTCAACCAATATGGCCGCTGCTTCACAGATTTGGCGTCAAGCTTCAACAAAATCCTCATCTTGCCCAATTCATTGACAATCCCTTTCATTTATTCAAACACATTGTGGAATAGTTCCCAGAACTCACACATTAGGTCTATAATATTCTCTAATATCTCATCATCCCAATAAGCCCCTGTGGAAGCGATCTTGGACACTCCTTTGTCCTAATTTTTACCTTTTGGGTTTTGATAGGCTTCACATACTCGACGAATTACAACTCCTGTGTACCTATTGTACGTTCCCCTTCAACATCTGGAATTTTTATGTTTTTGGGGTCATCATCATCCTTTCCCTATTCTATTATGTTAGAACACTCCATAAACTCTTGTAGTTGCTGCAAATATTTGTGTGCTAGACATAGTGGTATACTTTCTAGCATTGTCGACTCCTCACTGGTGAAAATTTTCTATCGCAACACTTTCAAAGCCTCATCTAGTGAAATTTCTTCCACCTCAAAGCTAAAGGTAGCTCTAAAGCTCTACTCCATTTCATTACAATTCCTTATCCATCTACATGCTTCTAACTCAAAATACCAATTTGTAGGAATAATGTCCAATGTATGCAAAAACATATATACCCATTCTTACTGTGGTACACATTATCTCATCCATGTTGTGACACACCATTTTATGTGCATCCTTGGACACTCCATGTTTGAATATTTCTCCCTAGGGACCATGGTAGGATCCAGGGCCAACATCAAACCATGCTCAGCCTGGTAGCTAGCCCTACCAGGTCAGGAGAGGGCTCTCTTCGGGTCAATCTCAGCAAATTATGATCGATGAGGGCTTGAGATGACTGAAATATCTTCTGATATTAGGCTAGGTATATGTGAAAGAGAGTTTTATTGGATAAAATGATGATTTTGTTGGCTTAGATGGAAAGGAAAATTTTGGGTGCGGGGATTGAGGCTTAGTCCTGCAGAGATCTCAATGGGGCAAGGTAGGCAATTGTTTTTGGCACTTAAAATTGAATGAGATGGAGGGATTAGATAGGTGAGGAGTTGAAGAGGGCAAGAAAACTCATGGATCCTCTCCAAACAGCTGAAAACATAAAAAAACTAAAGCAAACCTCAAGTAGAGCACTGCAATTTCAATGGATTCCACTTACACTCTTGTTTGTTTAGTTAAGAAGAAACAAGATAGAAAATGGCATACTTAACACATAATAAAATTGAAAATTACAAAAGAAATCACTGTACCAAGACCAATTGCCACATGAATCCCAAAGAATGCTACAAACCCTGGTCTAAATTCCTTAGCCAAAATGCCGATATGAATGTACAATGAAGCTCAAGGCGTTCTCAAAAGTCTGACTATGCTAATGACTGAAAAAACATAAGATATAGGCAAACAACAACTCATCCTAGCCTCTAGGGGTCTAGCTCATGAGTTTAGGAGCTGTTCCAACTAATTCTAAACTGAGAACTACAAATTAGGCAGTGGAATAGCTTGCCTCTATAAACTAGGGATCTGATTCATTCAGTTGCAAACTACCTTTTCATGGATGAATCTACCTCCATAAGTGAAAATTTGAAATATTTGCATCATGATCCATCAAGTTACATTAAATTACATCAAAAAATTGACATTAAGAAGGTGAAAAAGTAAAACTGGCAAAAGTTGGGTGAAAAACAGAGCAATACTTGGTCAAACTGGCAATTTTTCCTCTATGCGCCGCGCCTGATTCTCTATGCATAGCGCCTGTTTGGACCCACTTTTGGAGGCCTTTCCAATGTCCAAATTTTCTCCAAGTGTTTGTGTTGGAAAGGTATGCCTGTCTACTTTCCAACCCAAGTGGAATTTTTCAATTTGGCCTCCATTTTCCCCTCCAAAACTCAGTTCTCCCAACACTTCTTCCTGTGTGTCAAAATAGGGGTAGAAAGGCCATTTTTAGGGTGTTTTTGACCTTTTTGGGGGATCAAAACCTATCAAAATTTCTTGGCCATTTTTGAGCATGCATATTTTTTCATTAAAAATCAAAATATGTTGAGTTTTTCTCAAAATTATGCCTCCATCAAAAGCGAGCGCCGAGTGGCGCAACGCATAGAGCAGGAATTTCTGTGTTTTAGTGCCAAAAATTCCAAAAATGCAAAAAGTGCCCCAAATTTTTTGAAATGTGGGCTGAGTCTCCTCCATCAAGAATTATGTTGGGCCAAGGAATACTCAACCAATATCTGAAGTCTATCATGCTCCTTTCGCCTCCTCGATGCCCTTTTCAACTTTGCTTTCAAGCTCCTGATTCTTGCCTTACAAACTTTGTTTCTCGCCATATAATGATATGCCATATGTCTCAACAATGTATTCTCCTTGTTGGCCTTCTCCAACAACCTCTCTAAGTGGATATTAGCTCTTTCAAGCCATGACTCTCGATCGGCACTGACCCCTTGCTCAAGTGAAGTGAACTCCACCCTCCTCCTTTGGGCAGCTTGGCGATTCTCGAATATGTTTGCCACCTCTATGAGGCCTCCTGGGTGCATGTACCTCTGTGGGAGAGTCACTGTGTGTCTCTTCTTCATGATCATATGATGGATCAGATTCCATCTCTGCTAGCAAGTGAGTTTTCTTGATGAAAAATAGGAAAATTATGGTGTTTCTTGATTTTCTGCCACCAAGGGAAAAGTGATATGAGGGACTGTAGAGGGAGGGAAAAATGAGGGATTTTAGGACTATTAGGATAGGGTTTATTTAGGGAAACAGGGGATTAGGGAGTGATATGGGAGTTTTAGGGATAACAACTAGGGTTTGGGAATTTGTATTTTAGGAATTGGGAAATAGGAATTGGGAAATGGGAATTGGGATAGGGATAGATGATTTTTAGAAATATGAGAGTTTAGGGAATGGGGGGAATAAGGTGAGAAAATGAGTGAAGGAGTGAAAGGGTGAGGGAATGGAAAAATGAACTTGGCAGAAAAATAACCACAACAAACCCTAGGCAAAAATTTCTTGAGAAATGGCCAAAGGGTAGGGTTTGATCTTCCTATTAAACAACCACCATAAATTGAATGGAAAACTCCTTTACTAACAGTGATGTGAGCTTAACTTACTTGCACAGTGGAAGTGTTGAGCGTTTTGGGTGATTTGATGAAGCTTTTGAGAAAATCAGGCTTGGAAGCTCTATGAGCCACACCTCAAGCCCAATCGCCACACCTTCTCTATGTTCCGCGCCAGTGTAAATTTTCATTGGAAATTGCAGCCCAATGTGCCGCGCTAGTTATGTGCGCCGCGCCACCACCCAATGCATAGCGATTCTTTCAGGAGACTTTTGGAGGCCTTCCTAGTGTCCAAATTGGGCACGGGATAGCTTTTTGGAAAGGTATTTGAATCTACATTTCAACCCAACTAGAAGTTTTCAATTTGGAGTTCATTTACCCTGTCAAAAATCAAATCTCCCAAGATTGGTCAAAATGTTCCAAATGACGCTGCCTAAAGGCAGAGTGCTGTTGCAGTCAACTTTTGAAGGTCTTCCTCAAATCCAAATTGAGCTCATGATAGTTCATTGGAAATATATTTGTGTCTAGTTATCATTTGAATCATCAAGAAAGTCAATTGGCCAACCAAGCTAGGATAAAACGTGATGTTCCCAAGGTCACTTCAGAGGTGCATCAATTCTCCTGAGGCAACTGTATTTTTGATATTTCTCTAAAAAAATTACACCTGTGTAAAAAGTGGAGGAGGTTTTTCTTCCTTGGCCTATTTTGGACAAAAACCTCTCTCAAGTTTCCCAAATTCATCGTTTAATGCTTAGAAACATCATTGGAGTAAAACCTATCTTGATTTGTGCAACAGGGGATTTGTCGAAATGAAGTGAAATGAAAGGGATAAAGGGCTTATAAATTCTTGAGAAAATTTGGGGAAGTAGGGAGGGATGTTAGGAAGTATTAAAAATTGGAATTTCAGAGATTGAGTGAGGGGAAGAGGTCCAAAAGGGAAAAACACAGGCCCAACCTAGAAAATTGTCAAGTTGTAGCAAGAAACTAGGGTTTGTGGAAAAATGAGGAATTTGGGGGATCTCAGTGATGGTAAGTGTTTAATAAGGTACATTAAGGATAGGGGAAGATGTATGAACATCAGGATACAAGTTTTGCTGATGATTTGACCATCCAAGAGAAATTACCTTCAAAACCCTAGGAGAGGGAAATGAACCTTACCTAGGCAAAACTGAAGCATGAACAAGGTGTAAAATGACCCAGTGGAACCTGACATGATGATGAAAACCCTCTGAATGATGGTACACTCAGTCGAATGGTGACATGGACCGACATTTGGACAACTTTGACAGAAGTACAAGCAAACCCTAGACCTAATACCTAGTGACCAAATTTTACTTGAAGACTCACTGAAATGACAAAATTTGATCTTGACACCTCAAAATTACTTTGCAAGAGCATGTTTGATCACTAGAGGAAGGCTGCAAAGACTGAAACTAACACAACCCATCAAAGTTTCTATTATTTCATCAGAAAACACAAAAGGAAACAAGGTGATACAACACAAATCATGCACAACTTATCTCACTAGCCCTCATTGATTGTTCATAATACAAGATAACAACTAATACAATTCCAACATATAATGACTTCACACAAAATACCTCTACTACATTTAGGCTACATAACAACTACAGACATAGACTCTAAGTCTTAAGACTACTATAACAAAAAAGACATTAACAACAATATTTCGTCTTTGGTAGCCATAGTCTGATTATCCTCTCAACTAACCATCCAATCCATGATCTTCCTCAAACATCTCCCTATATTGGCTCCTAGTAGCTTCTTGATCTTCCTTCAATTGAATTCTACACTCTTCCAATTGTCCTCCTTGCAAGCAAAACCGGTTGGATATTCTCTGACATTTCCTCCTTAGCCGTCCTACGCTACTCTAAACTTCTATTGGAAATATCTCCTGTCTGCTCATCCCACTTTTCCATTCTTATTCCTTCTACAAATATCTTCAATGCCTCCTACCATGACGTCCTTCTATTCCTTCACCACTAACTACAATATCCTAACTATATAATCTTATTCGCATGCATCCTCCACTCTCTCAACATTTCCGTGTTCTCCATGTGTGATGCCTCCCTATGCTGCATCTCTTCCTTCTGCACTAACTCTCACTATTGCACATTGACTACCTCTTCCCTTCGCCTCTATCCTCTGCACGGTCACCCTCTTATCACTTAACATAAATTTAAAGAAAACATCGGCCTCCAAAAACTCTCTAAACACCAATTTTTTTGGGTTAACAACACGAATAGTCAACATCCAAATTGAAAAATAATGGCACCAGTAACACATTTTTTATTTTATTTTTTTTCAAGGTTAAAATTACCAACTTTTGCAACCATGGCCTAAAAAATATCTTAATTTTTTCTATAAAGAACAATAAAACCAACCCCTAAATTGAAAAGTGATGCTAAGAGTAGCACCTTTTTTTGGTTAAAAGTATAATTTTTTGAAATGTTGGCATTAACAATTTGTATTTTTGCAACCAAAAATCTTAAAATCAACAACAAAATCAAAAAATGGTGCTCCTAACAACATCCCTTTTTTTCGGGGTCAAAATTGAAACTTCCTTGAAATGAATGGCCTTTACAATTGGTACCCCTGCAAAAAAATATTAGAGTTATTCCTTGAATTGAAAAAAGGCACTATTAGAAGTATCTCTGTTACCGGGAAAAGTGTCTATTTAGAACTACTCTATCCCACTAAGGTGTGACAGCTGCCTTAGAAACAAACAGAGAAAACTACTTTTGTATTTCCTTTATGAATTAAAGATAGAGGGGGATAGAAAGAACCGACCTGTGTCTTGCGCTAATCCTTTGATCCAATCCCTCTCTTCTTTGACAACTTCCAACTACCTGCTCCCTTACTTGCCCAACTTCACCAAGTACTTGTAAGATCACAGAAGAAGAAAACTATACAAAGGCATGGATCTATATTCATAAACATCTTAGGATCATATTTAAGCTAACCATACAAATGTAACAAGCATCAATGATACAAAAGAATGGAGGAAAAACTCAAATAGTTTTTATTGATATAAAAGAAGATCCAGGAGGAGTTACAACCGATGATTCCTGACCCAACATCAACCTCCTAGCAAAGAAGCCCCTCTTCACCTCCAACAAAGCATAAATCACCCAATACTCTGATCTCTATCTCAAAACCAACAACAATTCCTTACAATGTGCAAAATTCCAGCCTCTGGATCTCTGGGATGAGGGATCCATATATAGATGTATGCAAGGAGGATGAGTCAGCTTGTGATTTGATTAGTGTCTTCTCTCTGTCAGTTCTTGCTTCCACTTGGAGACTGAGAGCCTCTTACTCATCCTTGGTCGAATTCAGTGAGGCAAGTGTCATAGGAGAAGATTCTGGAAGCTTCCATTGTCTTTCCAGCTCGCGGAATGGCACTGCCATTTGTCATTTCCCACCCAACGCACCCTCATAGTGCATTTAGGTGCATTGCAACGCACCTAGCTAGTGTATTTAGGTGCTATGCAACGCAGCTGGCCAGTGGAGCAGCTAAAATGATCCTGATTTGACTGATTCTGAGCAGTTTCTGGTGGAGAACTTTTGGGAGAAGCTGTAATTTGTTGACCTTGTTCCTTTAGGGGTTAGAAAAACACTTTTAGGGACTTAGGAGCCCTTGGTTTATGGACATTTCATGCTTAGAGCTGCAAGGCACAAAAATGTCTATAACAGTTGCCCCCTAAAGTATGAGGCCGTTAATCGGGTGAAATGCTTTATTATGAGGATCCGAAGTTCTTTCAATGTTGGGAGGAGACCTGTAATAAGATACAATACAATACATTATCTTCATGTTGTTTTCATGATCTAGCTGAGGCGGGCATTCCCATGCTCAGCTTTATAAATTCATTTTCATGTACATAGGACAGACAATTGTCTGATTGTAGACTGATGATTCTGATAGAGCCATCATCCTTTTGGTAGGACGATTATCTGTGCTGCAATGCTGTACATTTAATGTCTTTATTTTCCTGAATATATATCGCAGCCCGGATGGATGAAACTAGATCCGGGGTCTTCAATCTCGTCTGATCTTCACTCGAAGTACAAGTCGATCCATGTGAGAAATGTTCTGAAGTCGAACATGGAAAGACATCGCTTGATTACCAGTCAATGATGTAAACTGTTAACAAGCGCGAGAGTAATCACCAATAATGATAATGATCCTCAAGGTACTGTAGTACAATTCACGTGGTGTGAATAAAGGACTTGGCGTCGAACACCACGCAAAATCTTTCGGTCGAAGGCCATTGATGTAAACCTGTCACTGGAAGTGAGAAACTTGCCATTGAGGCATGCAAGCTTCAAAGTACTGAATGGGGTGTTCCTAGACCAACTTCTTGGATAATGAGCTGATGTCGACAAGAAGTGATCCATCAAAGGAGGTCCTTAATGAATCCCACATCAATGACACGGAACAGAGAAAATGATTTTGATGGAGGTGAAAACGATCTGATGATATACGGTTCAGGGTGGCGGTCATGAAAGAATGAAGTATAATGTATGGTAGTGGGTGGGACACAGGTGACTTCTCTGGATGACTTCTCTTGAACATGTCGGCGACACTTATGTGATGGATTGGTAGCATTAACCCCAAATGTGGATGGTATGGCGTGACCATGGCAATGTGACCAGTGAATGAAACAACCCAACCTGACTCGAACACAGAGTGGAAGTGTCATGTTCAAGAGCGACTTGCTACCAATAAAGATTCTTTGAGTTTTATTCCCAATTTTTCCCCAGTCATTGCTGACCAGTACCTCTTTATTTTTGTCAAGCTTGAGGAGGATAACATATGCTTGTTCTATAATTTTCCCTTCGGGCAAACCCATCGCTATGTTTTAACGAGCCTAGCGATAGTGAAACTCGTTCTCGTCTAAAGACAAGTTTGTCGCTATTAATCTTTTTAACGAGTTTAACGACAAAGATAACTCGGTACTTTTCATTTTTAGAGAGTCTGAAAAGGTACGTAAAGGTAACTCCAAAATTCCTTTTTCGTCATCTAATCCCTTAAGTCCGAAAAAGTATAAAACAATACAGAAGGGATGAATTTTCGATAGTTTTAACGAGCCGAACAAAACAAGCACTCGATCTTTTTGTGTAATAATCCCTCAGGTCCAAAAAGATTAAAATATAGAGGAGGGATAGCACTTCCTGTCCCTTTAACGAGCTGGAGAGGCCAATGGCTCGGCAACCTTTTCATATTTTACGAGTCAGTTGAAAAGAGCTTAAAGGAGACTCGTCTTTTGAGGAACGAGTGATAATACAGGTAGCAGCTGATTCCAGGTAAGGTTTGGAATTTTCCAATCACGGCAGTGTCACAAGGATGGCTAGTGAAATCACTCTTCGCAGCTGTTCCTCAAAATGGGTAAACAATCAAATGGAGGTGAATGATCGGCCAATGGAAAAGTGGAGGTGACGGTGCAAACACGACCAAGGCTTTAATGGCTGAAGTACTACATTCACGGTGGTTATTTACCAGGTAATAGTTCATTTTTTTAACGAGCTTAAACGCGGGTGGAAACATTTGCTCGGTTCAGGTTTATTTTTTAACGAGCTTGAACCTCGCGGTAACACTGCTCGATTAATCCAGTCGTGCGATAA
Source organism: Pinus tabuliformis (assembly GCA_031772625.1). Lineage (NCBI taxonomy): Eukaryota > Viridiplantae > Streptophyta > Pinopsida > Pinales > Pinaceae > Pinus > Pinus tabuliformis. The sequence goes on from CM062817.1 coordinate 1,028,839,930, forward strand.
GAATGTCTCATATAAAACGACAATTTTTAGAGTTTTGCCCCACATCCTTTCTTTATGCAAGTTAGGAAACGATTAATCCAAAAAACAGATAAATAATCGCTCTTTGCTTGCACTCCAAAAGGTTTGCATGCCCCCAGGTATAAAACAGAGTGTCAAGGTTACCTCTACTTCACTCCGCTAAAACATTTGTTTTACCGAGAGAGGCCTACCTCTTACAGGTAACCCAAAGATTGTTCTATTCGCGGCGCAAACAAAACACTTCTTCGGCGATGTCTACCGAGATAAACAAAGGTGAGTGGAGGCGCTCACCAACTCTCATAACTTTGAAAAGAGAATCCTGTACTAGAATAACCCCCTCTTCCACTCACGGATGGGGGTACAGACTAGGCATATTCTCCCGCGAAAACCTACTCTATACCCGAAGTTTCCCTGCCGAAGCAGACCAGGATGCATGCCCCCTGGGTTTCAGTCATATCCCTCCGAATTACTCGCGCTCATCGGGAGGACGGACTGGAGATTGAGACATTTCTTGCGTGAAAAGACCATTCAGGGATGGTATATGACTATTTGCTCTGTATGATCCGGGAAATGAAAGCTGGTCCACGAGCTTGACCACTCTTCCTTCGTGCGGAAAACACATTACTCTAAAGAGTGAGGAGACAATGGCTCCCATGCAATAAATATAGTCTCATCCAAGGAGTAGATTGTAATCTAGGGGTCCTTGAACTACCATTACGTTCAGGTAAACGGTTTTCCCTCTCAATGTTATGGGCACATCGGGAAGGATCCCTAAAGGTCGACTGGTTCCTTTATCAAAGCTTGTCAGATTTCTCATCTCAGGAAAAAGCGATGGCGAACCAAGTGCTTTCCAAGCAGTTGAGGAAAGGATACTCACAGAAGCCCCCTCATCTATGATGGTACCAGCCATAACCATTCTATATATTTGAACAATAATTCGGAATGGTATGCTAGCTGGTAAACGGGGTCTGCCTAGTTGATTCCAGTCGAAGAAGAAAACTAGGTTGCTTGGAGGTGGGACCGAATAGACGGTCGGGTACGACTCTAATGAACTTCCTTCCTGTGGTAAAGGAACGGGTATATTGCCCCCATGTTCGTTGGAGTCTGTGCTTATGAAAAGAATTTGGACGGTGTCATCCTTGTTCCCTTCAGTGGTTGTATCGTATGAAGATGAAACCTCTGGAGGCAAGACCGGGTCAACTGCTGCCTCGACCTTTTGACTTTCGTCTGGTATGGATCTAGATGGTTTATCTTCAATGATAGGTGCTTCAGCCGACCACCTGAGCGGGCCAGCCGGATTTTCAACTAGTGATGGACTCGGTAAGAGTTTTTTATATCCAGGAGGAAGTTGTAACGGTGAAACTGGACGATCATCCAAAACTCTTTTAGCTTCATCTAAGAAGGGACAACGGTGGACGGCATGATCGCCTTCACACAGTTTACAAGGAAATCTATATTTTCCTTTTTGTCCTGGAGCTTCACTTTCACTAGTTGACGGTGTGCTTTCAACATGATCATCAGAGGTTGACGACACCGGGTTGTGCAATCTAGGAGACCAGTCCCTTAATATCTGAGGGATGCAAGGACAATCTCTGTGAAAGTGGTCTCCTTTGCAAATGACACATGGCGATTTAGGCCTGGTTGGTGCAGTGTGTGGATTTTCATCAGATGACACTCGTTTTCCCCCATTCGCCTTTGGCTCCTTCTTCTTCTTCTCTTTCTTCTTCTCTTTCTTCTTCTTTTCCTTCTTCTCCTTACGAACTTGACTTTTGGATTTACCAGCCCCATCAAGCGAAGAGGAAGGAGGAGAAGAAGAATTAGAGGAAGTAGAAGGTTGGTGGGCAACTCTGGACTCATCTAATTGCTGATTCGATTGTTCAGGAATAGTGGTGTTCTGAACAACAGAGGTTGAGAAGAGCCATACAGGCAAACCAATTGTTAGTCCTGGAAGCGACAATGTGGCCATATGGGGTGCACCAACATCTCCCCAAGAGGAGAAGGGACTAGGATTTCCTCCAAGGGGAATTCCTTGGTTGGTAGAATCCATTTTCTCAACCCAAGATCAACGTAGGAAAGGGGTAATGAATATTCCGTTTAAAATAATTTTTTAGACGCTTTGACACAACTTGTTTTTTCAGTTTTTAAGAGTCGAGAAAAAACAAAAGATGACTCTAGTCTCCTTCGATTTTTAATGAGCCTGAAGTGACAAGTGCTTAGATGGACCTTTTCCGTTAAAGAGTCTGAAAAGGAATGAAAGGGACTGCTCTGGAGGTCTAGGTAGAGGGAGTACCAAACCAATCGCAAAACTGCAGAATACTTTTTATGGTACGGCAGTCAATCTTCCCGAATGCTGTGTTCAGTGCATTGCGATCGATAGGAGGCAGACACGGCTTCCTATGGATAAAGGATTTAAGCCTATAGGGGTCTCCCAAAATATACTCGACGGTACATGGGAGCACAAGTCCGTACTGGCACTTATCGTCTCAAAGTGGAGGAATCACCCAACCATCAATGAGGACAACAGTTACCAGGCTTTACGACGCCGGAATACTTCTCTAGCCTAGACCTCTAAATGTTGTGCGTTAAGTTCCAAAGCATTGTTAGATTCATTGAATTTATTTTAAGTTGATCTTTCTTATGAAGTTTTCCTTTTGGGTTCACCACGAGATGTAGATGTAATTCCTAAAATGCAATCTAAAGATGATAAACAAACTTTTATCTCTTTTCTACAATGAAAATCCTAGCTACTAGGGGAAAAGAAAGACACAATCTTTTCACAAAGAGCAAAGAGCACACTGTAGATGCACTTTCCTAAATCAAGCCAAACAGACTGTCAATATGCAAATGCACATGCATGTATTTGTTTTCGACTTTCTTAGTATTGATGCTAAAAAGAAAGTTGATGTACAAATCTGAATTTTCTTTCAAGCGACAAACACAAACAAGCTTCTTTTCGAAATCAAAAGATAAAGACGATTACGACACTTTATGATTTTGAAATGAACACTCGTTTTGACACTAGAAAATCACAAATTCAGACCAAAGGCAAAAGTAAAAGTATAGTCGACCATCAACAACAATCAAACTTTCTCCTATGATCGAAATCGACACTTGCGACAGATATAAATCAAAGGACGACAGTACGACTATTCTACTTTTGCAGTGGAAAACTGTAAACGACTCAACAAACACACAAAAACATCTACAGTTCTTTTGTACAAAGGAGGCGGAATAACATCAAGGAAAAGGGGTTTTTAAACAGACACATACACTAATCACAGGCTGCAAAAAATCAGAGACAAAACTGGAAAGAATGAAGCACAAGAACCTCAGCTACACAGGGCTAGTCTGATCAGCGCACCTGTAACACAGAGAAACTGGATTGCAGCGCAGGTTGCCCTTTCGGGAAGTACGCTAAAATGCAGGAACTCTTAACAGTACCTGCGTTGGGCCAGAAACGAGAATCTATCCGGGTTCTGGGTCACGGTTTGCAGTTTAGTCTTTGGTTTTTGGCCGAGTAAAAGCAATCAGTAATGCACAATTAGGGGGTAGATCTAAGGAGGGTCTAAGAGCTATCACAAAGGGCAATCAGATCATTTGTGAATCAGCTATTCAAATCATAAACAAATCCAGTGAATGGATAGAAGCAGCAGATGTCTACTTTGCATTTGTTATGGAAAATGCAGTTCGAATGCTACTTATAAGTTTATGAAACAAACAACAAAAAGATACACAAACAAACTAACTAGACAACCGTCCCCAGCGGAGTCGCCATTTTGTTACCGGGAAAAGTGTCTATTTAGAACTACTCTATCCCACTAAGGTGTGACAGCTGCCTTAGAAACAAACAGAGAAAACTACTTTTCTATTTCCTTTATGAATTAAAGATAGAGGGGGATAGAAAGAACCGACCTGTGTGTTGCGCTAATCCTTTGATCCAATCCCTCTCTTCTTTGATAGCTTCCAACTACCTGCTCCCTTACTTGCCCAGCTTCACCAAGTACCTGTAAGATCACAGAAGAAGAAAACTATACAAAGACATGGATCTATATTCATAAACAGCTTAGGATCAGATTTAAGCTAACCATACAAATGTAACAAGCATCAATGATACAAAAGAATGGAGGAAAAACTCAAATAGTTTTTATTGATATAAAAGAAGATCCAGGAGGAGTTACAATCGATGATTCTTGACCCAGCATCAACCTCCCAGCAAAGAAGCCCCTCTTCACCTCCAAAAAAGCATAAATCACCCAATACTCTGATCTCTATCTCAAAACCAACAGTAATTCCTTACAATGTGCAAAATTCCATCCTCTGGATCTTTGGGATGAGGGATCCATATATAGATGTATGCAAGGAGGATGAGTCAACTTGTGATTTGATTAGTGTCTTCTCTCTGTCAGTTCTTGCTTCCACTTGGAGACTGAGAGCCTCTTACTCATCCTTGGTCGAATTCAGTGAGGCAAGTGTCATAGGAGAAGATTCTGGAAGCTTCCATTGTCTTTCCACCTCGCGGAATGGCACTGACATTTGTCATTTCCCACTCAACGCACCCTCATAGTGCATTTAGGTGCGTTGCAACGCACCTAGCTAGTGTATTTAGGTGCTATGCAACGTAGCTAGCCAGTGGAGCAGCTGAAATGATCCTGATTTGACTGATTCTGAGCAGTTTCTGGTGGAGAACTTCTGGGAGAAGCTGTAATTTGTTGACCTTGTTCCTTTAGGGGTTAGAACAACACTTTTAGGGACTTAGGAGCCCTTGGTTTATGGACATTTCATGCTTAGAGCTGCAAGGCACAAAAATGTCTATAACAATCTCCCCACCCCTCCCCCCAACCCTTTTAATCTTCACATTTTAACTTTTTAGAAATCACAACTTAAAACTTTTGGACACAATCCTTTAGGATTTTTTTCCAACAAATAAAATAATAAATAAATAAAAATGTGAAAGGAACCTTGTAACATGAAATAAAATGTCACCCCACTGTATATAGATGATTAAACATTAATGGAAAACATCAGCTATGGAGTTACTAATTCCTGGCTTGAAAATGACATCAAAGATGAGTTTAGATGCTTCTACCCCACTCAACATAACTCATTTCTTCCACCTGCTTCATGTTTAGCTTGTTGCTTTGTTGGTTCTCATCCCTATCTTCACTTATCATATTTTCTATTCTGGCCCACTCATTTCCTAGCTTGGCTATTTGCTTCCACTTCTATCTCCATCCTTTTTGGTGTTACCTATCTTGAATCATTTCTATGCTCATCCCTCTCTATGTAAATATGAACTAGGGTTTGTGTGGAATCTTATTTGTGGGATGCTTGTAGCTTGAATTTCTCCTCGAACTCAATTCTCACTTCTTGGCTTTGCTTCCATTATTGACATATGCACAACTTCTCCATGGATTTACATGCTATTTATCTACACATTCTCTCTTCATGGCACATCAATTACAAGTTAGAAAACCATTTCTAACCCTTTTCAGCCTAGGTCGCACTTTGGTTCTCAATATTTTTAAGAGAGATCATGGTTTTACCTTGCTAGTCTACAAATTATTTGCTTATTCTACATTCAGTTTTATGTAGTGTTTATAAAAATTCTCTTAAATTTGATGGGATGTTCACCTAGATTGACTATTAGATAAAATTTTATGACAACAAGTTGGGGCATCGATTGAGAGATTTAAAGAGTAAAAATTCACTCATGGGGTCCTTGGTTCATTCTTGTGGCATGAACTAATGGCTTTCATCAATTTCACACCTATTATTTATTGAAGGCTATTGGGGTTTACACCACTGACATTCATGTTTTCCAAGTATGTCAAGGAGATTGTGGTAACAAAATTAACATTTATAAACATGAAATATGATAACTTGTAAAGCAATCTAAAATGTAGGAAATAATAATCCCATCAATTAAGTAAATAAAAAAAAATCTAAGTGTATAGGGAAAGCTAAAATTCAGAATTGAGATTATTATAAAGGCGTCAAAATATGCCCAATTGTTGCAACTACTCCAGTTCAAAATTAGACAAGAAAAATACTTTTTACTCAATGTAATCAATGCACATGATTCTTGGAGTCTTAAAAATGCACAAGCATTTTGGTTAGTAACACAATTTGATCAGAGATTCTATTTGAAATCTATGTGAATGATTTTATATTTAAAAAAGCCTATAATTCATATCCCCATAGTTATTGTATGCTAACATTCATTAGATATTATTATTAATATAACATATTTGCTTCAAAACAATATGTTTGAAGATGAATTCCCTCATTTCCTAACCACTATTGGGTTCTAATGATAAAGGAGAACTACCAAGAATGATTCATAAAGATTAAACACACCCTCATTTTTAATGACTCGAGGAATGGAATCTGTGAAGGAGAATATGCCATGTGTTGAGCCACTTTCACAAAGATTGTTCAAACCATTACAATTCATTAGGATTCCTCCTCTGAAACACATAATAATAACACATTAAAAAACAAAAAAATTAAGCCTTGGTAATTGAGGTCCCTTGGAGAGATAAGGACTAGAAATTTGAGATCACTTTATGATTCTATATTTTGATATCAACCTATGGCGTTATATCGAGTAATATATGGGATATATGTGCTTGCATATGAATTTTACATATGGTTTGAACGCTATAATTATACTTATTTCATTGATGATATGCATAATCAATATGTAAAATTGATAGATAAAACGTGATATAATATCATTATGGACAAAATTTTGATTTACAGGTGTTATAGAAATTTCATGACGAGTTTCATATAACAAAGGCAATGAGTTAAAGAAAAATAATTTTCCTTGCTAAACAACTATGCTTTCAAATAGATCCAAGGAAAATGTTTCCTAATGCTTTACACATTAGCATTAAAATTATATATAATAAAGGGCTTAAATGCATAAAAAACATCAAACTTTTAAATAACGCTTTGAAATCATAAATAACATAAAATTGAGGTTGCAAAGGTTTTGTGCAGGCGACAAACATGATATTACTTTGTCAAGCCTTGGTAATAAGGATACAAACGTTGATAATACTATTAAACAAATATGTTATAAAGGCATTTATGGTATATTATACAAACATAACCATTGCAAGTTACACAAATATGATATGTGGTGTAAAAAATATGGTATATAATTTGTAAATAAGGTATGGAAAGGGAGGTAGTGAGGTGGAAAGAATTATGTGATACAATGTGCGATTAGTAAGCCATAGGCCAAGGGCCACATCAAGATTCTCAATGACATGAAAGTAGTTGGTAGAGAGGATTCCAACCTGTTGTATCTCTGTAGACAGTCCTCGGCCAAAGGACTGTGCTAAAGCATCAATTGTGAGGGGTATTGATTGAAATGGATGATCCAAAGATGTAAATATTTTCTTATGCCTATAATTCTTAATCCTTTAGATTAATCAAAGTGTCGGTGTTCCATTATGACAACATACAATCTTTATAAGTTCTTTGAAGGAAGAATGAAGAAGAACTTAGAAGACTAAATATCCTTCCTAAACATCTAATCATCTGAGCTGAGAGGAAACGTACAGATGTAGCTCTATAGTAAACAAAATATGTTTAAGTATAACATAGAAGCAATAATATATTAATTTATGAGTATCTAATTAAACATATTGTTTAATTATAACACAATATAGAAAATAACCCTGCATTAGGGATGTCGGGGAGATTGATATTCAGTCTTTCCCTTCCCAATGTCCTACACTATCAAAAAAATATGCAAAAATAGATTATGAAAATCACTTAAAAACACTCATAGGTACATAAATGTTGCATAAATGGAAACCAAAATCCTTTGATTATCTTCAAGATGAAAATATTACAACAATATCACTCCAAAAAATATCTTTCAGGTATCAACCCTTCTCACTTCAAATTACAAAGTACATATAGAGTTTTTTTCCAAAAATCTCTGACCTGTTACAATTTTTTCATGAGAAAATAAGTGTTTACCCAATACAATTTGGATAATCCTAATAAAAATAACTCAAAATAGAGGTCTTCAAATTGATTTTATGACTCTACACACCATTTGAGGATCTTGTTCCCAACTGATATCTTTAAATATGCATCCTTTTGATTGTGCTCCTTGCTGAAATATTGCCTAAAAACCTACTCCTTGTTCAATTGATAAGTTCAACAAAATTTTCCCACTGATCATCATCTGGGCATAAAAACCTTATCACCTTTTTGTGGGCCTCATCTACCTTAGTATACTTTTCAAAAGTTGGTTTACTGACAAAAAAATGATGAATTTCATGTGAAATAATTAAATCATCTGTTATACCTTGAAGAAAAATTTTACCACTAATAATTCCTTTAACTTCAGAAAATTTTGATTTATATGCTGCTATATCATCTAGTATTTGTTGATAGTCTTCTTGTTGAATTAATTGACCATGAGAATCCCTCAATGATGGGAGTCCTTTCTATTGAAGAACATAGAAATTTTTATGAAATCTCTTTATTTGAACTTGTAATTTTCACATTTGTTCTTCAGATGCAACATTATATTCCTATTTGTCAATACTTTTCTTAATTCAAGGACTGCATATTTCCTATCTTCAATTTCCATTTCTTCTAGCTCCTCCCTAGTTTTTGAATTTAGGACTTTGATGATTCTGGTTGCTTCTCCAAGTCTATTGTCCAACTCTTCTTTTATATCTTCAATGATTACTTTTTCTTTCTCCAATAGTTTCTCTTGTTCAAAAATGATCTCTATGGAAGACCATAAATTTGAAATTGCAGAATTTATGTCTATCCAAACCTTCTCTTTAGCTTCTAATAAATTTTGTGCACTAACTGATTCATCTAAATATTTTTCAAGCTACTTTGTAAGATTGAAATTATCTTGCACCTACGAAATGTATGCAATGCCTTCTTTTATTTTATTTTCCTCCGCCTTTTGCAATGATGCCTTCAAATTTTCAATTTCTACATTTCTCAAAGATAAATCAACCATTGCTTTGGATAATTGTTCTGTTGAATCATGACTTGTTGATCCTGACTCCATTGTTGAAACTCTTGTACCAACTTTTTTTCTCTCTCCTTCACTATATTTTCTATCTCTGCCTCCATTTTTTGTATTTGCAGATTTTTCTCCACAATCATATGCAACAAAATTTCCTTTTCTTTCTCCATTTCTCCCACTTCCCGAGCTTAAGGATTCTTTGTTGTTGGTAACTTTAATTTCCTGCGCAATGCTTGAATATCTACATTTCTATTTTTTATGATCTCCTAAGTTGCATCACCATCATTAGGATCCATTCTTAATTTGATAAAAATATATTCTAAATCTTTTATCCTTGTATCTTTTGCCAATGATGACATATTTTCTAACTTTGGATGAGAATGAATGTTATTCAAAGAAGTTTGTAACTTTGAAACAACCATAGCAGAACTGGTTAGAGAAGAGTAGATAATTTCACCCACTTTCTTATGTAGATCTATTTGGTCTATAGGGTGAATTTATTTAATATCATAAGAAAATAAAGAGGTTTTGTAGTCCTCTGCACTCTTTATGAATGGAACCTTTGGCTCGATAAATGCCAATTGAAACTATCTACTATCAAGATCTAGTGCAGCTAAAAATTTGTTTTGGGTAGAGGAAGTTTGTTTATGAAATTGAGTATATGTAGCAAAATTTAGAAGATCATTTTTTCTTCAATTTTATGAATTTAGCAAAAATGGTTTGACTACTAGAAGAAGGAGAAGTAGATGCATCAATTGTTGTTTCTTTAATATGTTGTAGAGTAAAAACATGCTCGCTTGACACAATTACTATAGTTGAGACATCTATATGCTTGGCTTAAGATGATTCTTCTTCTGTTTCGTTAGTCTTTCTTCTTTTGAAAACTCTAAACTTTGTTGAATTAGACCCTAAAATTCCAAGAGAAATGATTTCACTTGTTCTTTTTCAACTCCTTTTCTTTTGGATGAGTTCTTTCCAATGTTGTCTGACTTGACACCTATTCTTCAACTTCCTGTAAAGTGTTTTCCTCCCAAACCTCTCGATTAGCATACTGTTCAATTTTTGGCTTTGAGAAATGAATATAAGGAGTTGACTTCTGCTCAAGTCTGATAGCTGAAATTATTCCCAAAGGATCATAAGGCCAACTAAAACTCATTTTAAACTTCATTTGACTTAAGATTTTTTTTGTTATTTATCAACTGCTATGGTATTTTCTATGAAGGGCCAACATGATATTTTAATTTAAAGTGACCTTTTTGTTTCCTTGACACAAAATGAACTTCATCTACATTCAGGCTCTGCCTTATGAACTCCAAAGAAAAAATCCTCATTGGAAGAAATATTGGTAGCTTATAAGGTGACAATTCACAACCATAAATCCTGATCTCTGTGAAGCTCTGATATAGATACCAATCTCCTACCTTTTTCTGCTCACTTAAATGTAAAATTCTCTTAATTTCAGTTGAAATCCTTGGGACTACATCACTACTAAGAAGACAAAGTGATAAATACAAAAAACTAATCAACAAAATAACTGAATGAATACTCTTTTGAATTCTTTTTGACTAATGAGGTCTAGTGAATAACAAATTGTGGCCTCCCCTGTGAATCTAGCTTCTGTAGTGACATATTAAACCTCTCAAATTGATGGTATAAGAATAGGTAAAATAACATAGACTGATGTTTGAAGGCTCTTTCTGCATTGAATTTTAAGAATTGCTCATGAATGTTAATTGAGGTAAACTGGCTAAAATTGAATAAGACATAAGGCTTTTTCCTAGATGAAAATATAGTCAGGAATTCTAGAATAACCTCATCAACATTCAACACTTTGATAGACTAGAAGACAACAAACCATGAAAATTATTTATTTGGAAATTTTTGGAAACATGGTTGAGGAATAAGGTGGATTATGAAGCGAAAATTCAGATCCTTCTATGAAAATGACTCACAAATATGGGCCCTCTCTTGAAATGTAATCTTATGGAAAATTTCCATTAATGAGTCAACTGAAAGGAATTCAGTGAAATTGGAGTATTGATTCACAACACTTGAAGAATGGAATTTGGTGTTATATAAAACAAAATTTCACCAATTCTAGCTACTACAACTCTTTGACTGGGAAAATATCTCCTTTCACACCAAGAGATAAAATCGAGAAAATGATGAGTCCAAGGAAAAACAAACTGGGGTAACATGGATTCCCAAAAACTAAACTCATCATTGACATCTTCAAACTTCTGAAAAGCATAATTATGCAATTCATACAAATCAAACTCACATTTGGTCTCTACAATTTTGAAATCTAAGTTTACCAAAGATAGCTCATCTAAATTCAGGACTGCAGGAAGCACGAGGTTTTCAATTTGTGACTTACTTTTTCCTTTAGAAGTACTCATTTTGAGATTGAATAGAAAGTGGGAAAATTGGAATACTAGGAAAGATTTAAGATGGTGGGAGAAATACTTGTCTGGACTTGGAAGTTCTTCTAATGCTTAGTTTTTCTGCGAGCATTGCAAATATGATCAAATGACTAGACAATTTGGGCACACTCAACTTTTAGAGAAAATTTGAATACCCGTTGATATTTTAATGATCAGAGCGTTTAAGAGGATTTTGAACGTTGGTGGGAATTAATTGCAATATTTGATGGTTATGAATTGAAAAATAGTGGAGGAGATAGTGTGGGATTATTTGGTAGAGTGGATAGTGGAGGAATAGATTTGGCGGGAGTAACAACTAGCGGGAAGGCAGTTTTAGGGGGGGGGGTGGGGTTAGGCGGTATGTTGTTTTGGGAGAGGGAGGGTTTAAAATGCACAAGCGACTGCCACGTAAGTTTCCATGGTTTATGAAAACAATGGATTGTAGACCACCCCCTTTGTTAAACATTAGGTGTGCGAAGGCGGGGGGGTTGTAATTACTTCTAAGTTCTTGATTGCTGCAGGTAAAATCCTAGCCATTGAAGCAAGCACGAGAGTTACCACACACCTTTTTTTGGCAGAAAATTAAAAATAATTTATATTTATTTATAAAATAAAAATATTCTCATGTGACATTTATAAAATATGCCCAATTCTTACAAAGTGCATGATCTTTTTTTGAAAATTTCCTTCATAATAAAAAAATATGGGTAATTTTTCTTGATAACACAACCTACTGCTATCTATTTCAAAAATTGGAGCTCATATGGAGAAGATTAACTTAGAGGTCCAATTGAAACTCTACCTCAATGGTTACAATTTCTACAAGAAACCGTTAAAAATTGACTCACAGGAAAATAAAGGCTAATTTGTTATAGGTACGAGAAAAATTTCAATCGACCTGTTGATGGTGCTAGAAATCTGCCAAAATACGGGGGGGCTCCCTGATGTGAAGTACCAATTATACCTCACTCCATTTGGAGTAGAAACCCCATTTGGAGTACTATCCTGGACACCATCACTATATAGTTTTCTTTGGCTACAATGAATAACATAAGAGATTACACACATATCTTGTGAAATCGGAAAGTAAGTTGACACTGTGAAACACCAATTATAATGTGTAAAATGATACCTTCATGAGAGGGGAGACAAAAGTGAGTCTATGGAAGGAATTAATAGTACTAGCCTAAGAGAGACACATGAGAGAAATAAAATATTCATTAGTTATTCTATGAAACAGTTCACATAGACACAATGACCATTAAAACAAATACAACACACATTCAACAAGATAAGCACCAAATCAAATGAAGTAGTTCAATTTCTTTAGTACATATGAACATAACGTGTACCAAAAACATCAAAATAATAATATTAAAACAATTACGATACATGCATGAGAGTGTGTTGGCTTATTGAGCTTCTGATTATTAGGTAAAATATCCAAGTAAACAATTACAATGATGAGGTACTAGTTACAATACTGGAGCATTAAGTCACTTATTGATTCTCCAAGGAATGATCTTCTGTCCTATGTCAAGCTAGAGAAGCCAAAGCTATCTCTCCAAAGCCTAAGCCTCCAAAATCCCCTTTTGCTTAAATTATGAGGTTGCATTTATAATAATAGGAATGACCTTTCATATCCCCTATGACTCTTGATCTTCCCTCGTGACTCTTGGACTCCTAAATCACTTTTGAATGTCTATTTAACTCATTTGTCCACATGTAACTTTTCATATTCCACATGTGACTATTGGACTTCCACACATTACATTTTTTCATTTTCATTTTCATAATTACATCATTACATCCAAAAGTGATGTGGAAAGATACATGGAGACACATGAAATTGTGATGACACTAGTACAAGTCACAACTTGACAAGGATGACATGGAGTTTCATGATGATGTGGTAAGGCCAAGATGTTCTTCTTGATTCTTTGTCTTCATATTCATGAAATATATACTTTTCTCATCATATTCATCCTCCAAAAGGCCTTGGATCAACAACGGGATATTCTGAGTTATCATGCAATGTCTTCATTCTATCATGGTCCACGATTTGCTTCATGTATCCATGATGGTTCTTCTTTGTGCTTCTTCTCTGCAAGTACTTCCTTGTTCCTACTCCTTACTATCTTCCTTGAGCACCACCTTGACTTGTTGAAGAGGTACACTTTCTAATGAAAATCACTCATGAAAAGGAAAAATCATACTTGAAATCATCTATCCTAGTTCTATCTTGCTCAAGGAAGCAGCTTCTTGTGAAGGCATGTGAAAGGACTTGATAAGGAAGGGCTTGATGAGGAGAGTGAAGTTGAACTTAATAGTGGATAAGGAAGGCACCAATGTTCACTAAGACTATGCCATGCACTATGAGGAGGAGTTATTCAAGGCCCAACACAGTGGAAAAGTGCAAGGGACAGTGTGATGAGCTTGTTGATTGAAACTGCACCATGCGTTAGGCTCAAAGGAGTAGGAAACAATGAAAGCACAGTTGAGCTGGACAGTGAGCAAGGGATGACCCCATTATTTACTAAAAATGCACCATGTGCTTTGGGAGAGAGAGAAAGATACTACTTGGGTGCAAGGCGTAGTCACAAGAGACAAGGAGGAACCATTGTTTCTTGATAGTGAGTTATGTGCGAGAGAGGATTAATGATAGCATAGGGTGCAGAGAAAATGGACAAGGGTGCCTGAATGTTGATTGAAAGTGCACCATGCACTATTGAAGGGAAAAGGATATTTTTTTTTTCCCAAAGTACACCCAAATTGTCCTTGTTTTTCTAAAGTGTGCTAAAATTGTCCTTGTTTTCTCGAAGTGCACCATGTTTTCTCAAAGTTCACTTTTGAAGGGAAATTCTTCTACTGAGCACAATTTTCTTCAGCAATGACAGACTGTTCATTAAATATGTGCTATACACCTAGGAGGGATCACTATAAGATAAAATTTCATAGTTCACAGAGGGGCGCAACATAGATTTTGGTCATTTAGCCTAAGAAGGGTTATCGCTGCGTAGTGAAGGGAGGAGGGCCTTGTATGGCATAGTTTTCTTCAATAGAGGGCCAATATTTTTCATAAGTGTTCTATGCAAGGAACAAGCAATCTAAACTTAGTGTAGTGAGTCGGTGCAAGCCAGAAGGGTTAGGTGACCATGCCTTGAAAGTTCTAAATTTGTAATCGTAGGAGATGACCTTAGGGAAGACTTGGTGCACAAGTCTAGGAAGAAGAGATCTCATCAATAAGGTTCATGAATAGACAATTCTCATCACCTAGTTAAGGATTGAAGCTTTCATAACTTGCATTGGGTAGTAGGACCAAGAAGAGCTCCATAATGGCTAAGTGTGGGACCAATAGAGTAAGAGATGGAAATGCACCTGAACAAGACTCAAACATGGATCACACACATGAATTCCATTGATACAAGCCATGGGAATGCATAGGAATCATGAGCAATAATCACACCTTGAAACAATAAAAAAGTGACACTTATTTCCAAGTGCGATAGTTGAAATGCCACATTGCGATACTTAGAATCCAAGTTGTGACTGAAGTGTCGAATGCGACCATAAAGTGCACAAAGCTGTAGGAATATGTCTAGCATATATTATAATGATATGTAGAACCATATAATGTAGAATATTGTGGTAAATCCACCTCTAGTGATGTGAAAAGGTGCGACACATACAAGAGTGGAAATGGTTACAAGTAATACTTGTGACATTAAGAAAACTTGTAAACAACACTTGCAAACAGTAAAAAAATTGGAAGTGGCACATGCCAATGCAAAGATAACATGAAAACACCACTTGTTAAAGTGAAGGAAAACAAAAGAAACAACTACAAACATGAAAGCGATACAAAGGTACATAAAATAAATAGTTGGGAAAACTCACTGAAATAAAAATGCAATTGCAACCAAAGCGAGAGGGACTGTCGGATGGTGTGGCCCACTGACTATTGGAATGGGTTGAACATTGCATAAGAACTATCTTGATGGAATCCGCTATGCCCGTTCAAGATTGCATAAAGGAAGTGTGCTTATGAATTCATCAAGGATGAAGTATGTGTCAGTGAGTGACTTTGATAGTTAGAAACTGGGAAGGAGACTTAACACTTAGCACAACATCAATGGACATGTAGTGACCATAGAACGATAGATCATAAGATCCTCAGTAGGCTAAAAAATTCAAGTGTAGGAAAATTTTTGGAGGGTGTTGATCACATCATCAACAAGACCTTAGTAAGTTTATGGCTTATCTCTACAAATTCTGGTTTGTTTAAGTTTGCTAAGCATTATTGCAAAATTATAATCCTGTTCCAATGCTTTTCCCCCACTGCTATTCCCATTTCGTGCTTTATTGTTATACATGAAAATACAACCAATGTCTCTATTCCTGAATAAGTTTTCTTAGTATAAAATGGGAGATTCATATTCAATCATTCAAACATTGTGACCCTAATTGTGGTCTCTGAAGTTGTCACCTACTTCAGAATTCATTTAGACCTCACTATGTAACTTGGGTATATCTCTATGTTTCTTGAAAGAGTTATAATTCCGAATGAAAGTGATGTCATGCTATATCTTAGAATCTAAACCTCTAAATATTGAATTAAAACCCATTTTCGTGGCTAGGAAACGGGGGTGAAAAATCTAGTGGCCAGTAACACCTTCTACTTGCTGGTCATTATCTTGGTTCAAGGTCACAATCATCTCTTTAATTGTATATTTCATTCTCTATGGCATGGTTACATTACCATTTTGTATCATATGCAAGTTATAATATAACATTATTTTACCCTGAAACTGTGTTGGTCGTCTTGGTAATTATTTGTGTAAGATTAAAAAGGGATTTTTTTTTTACTTTTTGGCCTTCATTTTTCACCATATAAATTCATAATGTTTCAAAGCACACCCATCATGAGTCATGTATTGCTTCATGTTTTTGCAACCTTCCACCATGGAAAGTCAAATGTGGTCACATTTTGAAACTTGACACACTATGCATGCAATACTTACCATTTGACATTTACCACACTGATACAATGTATTTTACCTCAACTCCTTCATAAAATCACAAGTATTAAATATCCAAGCAAATATCATATCTATGCCAAGAAGTTTGTGAAATAAGTATGAAACACACATGGTGAGCACCAGTATTGCAGCAATAATGCTGCAACTCTTGGGCTGCCTACTTTACTCTTATCAACCCGGTAGTTTGTAACAAACTTGGAATTGTCACTTGGTCAGCTGACGCAAGATCACTAGGAGCTCAATCCAAGTTCTATGGATTCCAGAAGAAGATCTATATGTGAGGAAAGGAGAGGAAGACTACTCTATAGATACTACTCTAATTGCAGAAAGGAGAAAGTCTAAAATGTAAAGCAAAACTAGTAAACCCAAATTAACCAACTAATCCAACTTTTGCAGAAAGAACTATGAAAACCATGAAAAGAATGTCGTTGGACACCTAATCCTCTAACGGTTAGTGTGGAAGCAGAATAGACTAAGGAAGTCTAAGAGACCTTGGGATGTGGAACCCAACGATCAAACCATGTACTATAAATGTATATGTTTTGTTAATAAAAAATGTACTCTCATGTTTTATCTTTCATATTATCTTGCTGCCATGTGCGTGTTTAACATGGTCTCAGAGCAGGCGATCTCCTGCCTGCTCAGTTGTGAGCCACTTGTTTTTGTGGCCCTTCTGTGGATGCTTGTCCTACAACTTTGCCCATTTTACTGATATAGAAAAAGTGTAATCTTTCCCTCATACCAGGGTGCACAGGTCTCAAATTATTTTTCTGTACTGTAACTCCTATCATATTTGTCCCTTTGTTGTGCATCTTTTGCAGACTGAAACCTCTCTCAGCCAAGCATTGTTCCCATGACATTTTTCTCTGCTTGACTGCTACCTTTTCAGAATGATGACACTTAATGTTTCGCTAGTACATACCCCGAATCTCAAAAGTGTTACTGTGGCCTTTATTTGTGTATCAGTTCTATCTTGTCTTCTGGTAGAACTGTTTCCCTATTTTTGGTATTGAGTGCTTGGTCTGTGCATGAGTGAATGTTCAATGGTCCTCCTAAAATTTCTCATCAGCGTTAATTTGTTTCTATGTACAGGTGCCCTGTGAATGACAAGCAGTGAATGAAACCGTTTTAGAATGACAAGCAGCGAATGAAACTGTTTTAGAATGAACAACAGTGAATGAAACCATTTCAGAATGAATGGCGCCAGGTGCTAGGTTTGTATGGGTATCTCGTGATGGAGCTTCAATAGGATTTTCAATAGGGTATCAAAACCTTAAATCTCATTTCAATTATGTGCTGTCTCTATACTATTGCTATCCAGGACCTATGCGTGAGAGCCTCCTCTCCTCAGTTTTGCACTTTATGTTCAGAAGTATGCACAAGACGAAGACGCTTTCTTTGCTGGCTATGTGGAAGCTCACCTGAAGCTTTATGAACTTGGGTTTGTTGATGCATAGATTCATACCATGCTCTTGAAAAGGAGACTCGGCTTCTGCTTTTGTTGAGGTCTCAGGCATAGAAGGTAGAAATTCGCTTTCAGGATCGACCATTGCAAGAGGCGAATCAACAACTTGTGGTGCATGGGGGTCACTGATCTTAGAGTTGAGCTGGTTGTTGTGAAATGTAAAGAAGACTTGATGTTTCAAAGTGTCGGAATGTTAGCTGCACAGGAATAATTTCCATTACAAGTGGTTCCTCAGATTTGTGTCAACTTAAAAATTTGTTTTTCCCATTATTAAGACGAGCTACTTGATGAGATCCAAAAGGGAGATCCAGAGCAACTATTATGCTCCAAATCCTTCTTCCTTCGTCGAAGTCATGACAAAAATGTCATTAATATTGAATCTTCTGTCTTTCATGTGAATACAAGGACTGTGGCTACCCTTTGACGACACCTCTTCTCATTCACGCAATGCGCTTCGTTATTTATCTCTTTAATTTTCTGTTGGTCGATGTACAAAGAACTCTGAGATTACATGGTTCACTTGACAAAATAACGGTCATGTGCATGTGCCTTGGATGCTTGTTATCGAATATGTTAAAACTGTGACAGACTACAAACAATCAAATTTGATGGTTGTGTAATTTCCAGCACAACATTGGAGTCAGTTTGGAAAAGCTGCAAGTCTTTGAGGGAGTTAAGCTTGAGCAAGTGTACTAGAGTCACAGATGAAGTACTGACTGCACTTGTGTCATGTTGTAGAGAGTTTAACAAGTTAGATCACGACATCAGAGTTTCCCAGGAACTTTCCTTAGGAGAAGGCGCAGGTAGTGGTGATCGAACCCAACAGATGTCAAGGCCAAAGGCAGAGATCTATGCGCTACTTTCATAACTATTGTTTTGATATATATGCACTGCTTTCATAGCTATTGTTTTGATATATATCCACTTCTTTCATAGCTGTTGTTTTGATATATATATGTGTTGCTTTTAAATACTATTTTGGCATATATACGTTGTGTCTATGTTGTTTTAGATCTCGAGCAAGCTAATTCATTACTCGTTGCTGAACTAAAGATCAATAGTTTCATTTCATGGAGAAAAGATGATTATTTCCTGTAAGGGTTGATAGAGACACCACAAGAGGCACTTATCAGTGATGGCCTCCTGAATGTGCTAAGTTTTTGTACTTAGGATGCGTGTTTTTTGAGTGCTGCCATTCACTATAGTCTTGCTTATTTTATATGAAGAAATTGATGATATTGTAAGCACTTTTTTTGGAAAAACTTTTAACAAAGTTTCACCCCAGGTTTCAAGGGTGAGAAATTCATCATCTGATGTTTCAAAATTGGCAAATGTAAGTTGCTTATTATGTGCTTTCAACTTTGCAGTTTATGAGATTATGTACAACTCTTTCTCTGGCGATCAGCTATCCCACAATTGCAGCTGTTCCACATGCTATCATCAATGGTTACAAGAATGTATTAGCATTCGCTATTGAACTTGAATATTCTTTTCCACTGATCGAGAAAGTGAAAGAGTATTTGAAGGATCCAAGCAAGTTTGCAGTTGCTGCTGCCCCAATTGTGGCATTGTCTTTCAAACTCATTATAGTTTTTGTGTTGAGTGTTGAATTTCCCGTAGAGTATTAAAGTATATAGAAGTTATCCCCTTATTCCAAAAGTTGTCTGATTTCACCATTCAACCAAAACCTGGTGCAAATCGAAATTGGAGCAACTTCTAATATCTTTGAAAATAAGCTAAAATAAGTGTATTTAACAGAGTTTGATTTGTTGATAAAATGGGAAGACTTTATGGAGTATTAGAGTTACTGAATACACTAATACATTCTAGTGTCAAAAACATAGTCAAAATCAACAAAGACTCTCTCTTTGAAATTCAAACATGTCTACAATATGCACAAGAACAAATTGATTTTTTGCAGCTTGAATCTCAACTACAGCAAGCAGAATTACAACAATGGAGTCATCATTCTGAACTTGTTTCTATTCAGAACAATGAAATAGACTCCCATAAACAGCAAGACAATAATGCTACAAATTCAGATTCAGTGCCTAATACAACAACATATTTGCATGCAAAAGCAGAAATTCAGCCTGCACTTCCCAAGCCCATCATCAGACCTTGGGAAGAGCTTGTCCACAACAAGCACATAATTGGTCTTAGATATGACAAGGATGTGTCCTTTCATATTCCAGACTACTCCAAATCAGTGCAATTTCAAAGTGCTAGATTCATTCATGACAATTCACCTGCTCCTCATGACAATTCACCTTTAGCTGTTTCAGATTCTGGTTCTCTTCCATAGCAACCACAACATATTGTGAATGCCAACACTGTGATCGAGTTGGCCATCTAAAAGATCATTTTTTTGATCTTCATCCATGTAAGCACTGTCATAAAACCAATCATTCTTCAAACAGATGCTTCAGAAACAAACCTCCTGCAAAAACAAAGATTCATATTGGATGGATCGCTTCTTGGAAATGGGCATCAACAGCCAAGAAGATATTTCAGTCTCATGTCAGAACTTGTTCAAGAGTATTGAACAGTCTTGTAGTTGAGCTTTCTCCATCATTTCACCTTTTATCTGATAGGGGGGGAAATGATGGTCATCTACAAGCTTCAAGTCACATCAAGTGAGCCTGAGCCACAACCTGCCATACCAGATTCAGAGTTGTAGCTAGAGACAAAGATGCCCCTAAGAATTCCTTCAGTTGGTAATCTGGGATACTTCCTCTAGCATAAGACTTCAGCTTCTTGCTAGTTTTGGAAGAGTTCTAGGAATTGCATTAAGCATTCCAAAGTTGTTGGTTATCCTTAAACCATCACAAGTTGAGACTTCCCTTTTTAGGTTGAACTTCTCCCTTTTATGCGGGGTGAGACCTCCCTTTATTGGTTGAAGGTTTCCCTCTTCAAAACATCAGGAGCACTTCCTCTAGAAGAAGACTTGAGCTTCATGCCAGACTTGGAAGAGTTCTGGGAACTACACTAAGCGTTCCAGTGTTGGTGGTCATCCTTAAACCACCGCCCTTTATACCAACATTTCAGAGAGCACATTTAGCCTAGTGTTGCCATGCATTTTTTGCACATTTTGTATTACAGCTCTCTTCTTGGACTCATACACAACCCTTCAGATTAGGGGGGGGAATGTTGGACACCCAATCTCTAAGTGTTAGTGTGGAAGCGGAATACACAAAGGAAGTCCAAGAGACCTTGGGATGTGGAACCCAACAGTAAAACCATGTACTATAAATGTATATGTTTTGTTAATAAAAAATGTACTCTCATGTTTTATCTTTCATATTATCTTGCTACCATGTGTGTGTTTAAAAAATTGCATTACCTACTCAAGGAAGTAAACAACATCTAACTAAGCTATTTCTGGAAGTAAATGAGAAAAAAACATCTTCTTGGATTTTTATGTAGTTTTGTGTGAATTTGACATGTATGTGATTTATTCTTTGTGAATGTGGTAGCGAATAGGTGGCGTTGGAGGGTGGTTTTGGGACTCGAGAGGATGTAGGATGGTGTGGATGGGTCATAGGAGGTCTCAGGTGGCCTTCTAGAGGCTTTTCCCACACTCGGACTTCAAAAGAAAGCCTACAAGAAAATCTACAGGAGGACACAGGAAATCTACAGGAGGAAAACAGGGAACTACAGGAGGCCTACAGGAGGAGGCCGAGAGTAGTTTTCACTGTTTTGAATGTGTGAGAGAGGGTGGAAAAGGTGGATGAAGGTTGGAATGAGGTGTTATGGCACCTAGGGTCTACCAAGAATCACCAGGAGAGAGAATTATGATTGTGTTTGCTCAAGAAGAGGGGAAGAAGTTCTATGGAAAATGCAAGAAACTAAGGCAGAATTGAGGGGAGACATGGGCGGCCTGTAGGGCATGGATCAGATGGACGATGGGTTGGCTGATAGGCTGGCCTACTACTAGAAGAGATCTTTGGAATAACAAAATTGACAGTCAACCAAGGAAATCAAGCAAGCAATAAAATGAGTGCATCTAGGAAAACAAATTTTTGTATCAAAATAGTCCAAACTATGATCTATGGAAGGAAATGCTGATAACTTATGCAATAAAGGAAATCATGAAAGAAGAATATTGTAAATAAATAAGTGAGCATGATGAAGAAGTTATGAAGCAAAGCAAAACTAGACTATTAACCACTAAAAAGATGCAAACACTAGAAGTCCTATGAATGAGGAAAATCTATGTTTTTGGGGCAACAAGAGGATATTTGCCTCAAATCATGGTCCCAAAGGGAGGAAGAGAGACCAAGGCACTATTTCTATCCTTTTGAATTTTTTCTTTATCGCTACTTAACCTGCTATAGAAAGCACAAATGGAAGCAAACTACTGAATCATCAAAAGCAACCTATTCTTAACCATAAAGGAAATACATCTAACATCAACCTAATCTACAAACTGAAATAAGACATACAAATAAAAGTAAAGAGGAGCTTGGATGCTTGGATTGGGCCCTAACCCAAGAGCTTCAGCCCTCTGAGGTAACTTAGTGCTAACTCAAAAAGGATTCCATCTTTATTTCCAAAACAATAGCAAGATTACATGAACTATCACAAAATAATAAGCTCGAAGTTGAGCAGAGTTTACATAAGAAAAAATCCAACAAAATTCTGACCCTAGTGAGGCCCTAGGCCTCTATACTTATAGAAATGAATCTACCAACAACTTCCTTAAAATTAGGGAGGCTTGGCTCCCAAAACTTGAGATAATCATCAGTCATCCTCCACTTGCTTGACTGCCTTCTAGTGCATGACTTGGCTGCTTGTACTCTGAGCCGAATGAAGGGGAATTCGAAGTGAGGAGTAATAAATGAGGGGGATTCCCTCCTATAAGTCCTCTCCTTTGTCCACTTTGATTTATTTCTGCCATTTGTCCATTGGATCCTTGACTTTGACCTCAAAATTCATCAATAATCTGTATTAAACACATGTCAGACCACACGGCATCATAACTAACTCAACTCACTCCATAAGCATAAACATAATTAGAAAATCATACAATAAGCTAAGAGAATGGTTGATTTGACTAGTTTAGGAGGTAAAATTAGCCCATATAATTACCCATTTATGAGGCTCATCATCACCCCCCTACTGAAAGTGTTGCTCATCCTCTGAGCAAATTAGTCCATCTCCTCATCTTTTATGGCTCTGGTGGCCTCCCTAGCATCCCAAGCCTCTAATGTGGTATCCTCTTCCTTGTCATAGAATCCTGTCTTCCTTTCTATCTCTTCCCACTGCTCCTCCTCTTCTTCTTATCTTTTTTCCTTCCAGCATGCCTAACAGTAGTGGGGGACTCAATTTTAGGCCAATCTAGTTGACCTTCAGCCTCTGCATGGAGTGCTTGTACATTGGCACTCTTCTTAATGCCTCCTTCATCCTCATGGGGGAATGATATTCCCTGATCTGCAGGCTGTGTGGTAAGGTGTTCCATCTCCTCATGCATGCATGCACATAGTCATCCCCAAGTAGCCTTTGCATATCCTCAAAGTGTGCAATGGATTGTGCCTGATCACTTATATATCTAGGGGAAATTTGAGGATTATTGGCAAGCAGGTTATGTGTGCTAATGAGTGCCATGGGATCAGATGGCTTAGCTCTGGTCATTAATGGCTCATTTTTCTCTTTTATCATCAACCTTCTTATTTCTGCTGCCCTCAACTCTTCATGGTTCATCCATGAGGCCATGGCCATTAGTTGCAGGTCCCCTAGCCTAGAATTGGGTCCCACACATTCATGTCTGTGAGGGCCATGTTATGTAGGTAGAATTCTGCCATCTTTGCCTTATCTTCTAATGTGCTTTGGTCACATAGGTCCATAAACTACCTGTAATCTTGGAAAGGCATTGTGCCTCTTTGTGACAGAGTATTTATCTGAAATTGCAACCATTAGTCCTTGAGATATAGGTCATACGATTTTGCTGGTGTTCTACATGGCAATGCCTCCATGGATAAGCTGGCCATGCATGCCAACTGGGTCTCTTTCTCTTGCAGTTGCCTCCTTAGCAATTCATTTCTAGTTTCAAGGTGGCTTCTTGTAATTGCTTCCCTGTTTCTAATAGAACTCAACTCTCTGCCCATTTCTCTGAGTTTTTTCTCCATATGGCCAATATTCTCAACTCCTTTGGATTTGGCTATTTGCATCCACCTATGTTTTCTTATTCTCTCTTTCTCTAATTCAAAGAATAGTGGAATTGCAATTTGTGGAATTATTCTTCCTCCCTCTAGAAGGTTGTAGTAGGAGGCAAGACTGGGCTAGGGATTAGGTTCTTGTAGCTCTATTTCTTCCTCCTTTACCTATGGCTATCCTTCCATTTCTTTCTCAAGCTTTTGGGTCTCCTGTAGTTTTGACAGTGTCTCCTGTAGAACTGTCTGAGCCTCCTGTAGGACTGTTTTTGGGTCCTGTAGTTCTACCTTTTCTTTCCATGTAGGAGATCTAGGAGTCCCCCTTTCATATGTGATAGGTGCCTTGGAAGGGGATTCTTTTCCTTGGGCAGAGGGTGGATCTTCAATTGTAATTGGCACTTTTGAATAGGGTTGAGGTTTCCCTATTTTGATTCTTGTGCTCTTCCTAGCTCTGAAATACATGGAGGCCTACCTTTTCTTTTTTGTTTTGGCTTGATTGGTGTACTGAGGGCAGCTGCTACCTCTCTTTCCAGAGTCTCAGGGGACACTTCTCCTTGTTCTGTCTTTTCTGCCTCTTTCTCTCCTCCTTCTGTTTCGTTTTCTGTCTCTGTTTGCTCTGTTTCTCCCTGCCCTGTTTCTTCAGCTTTCTCCTCCTCTATCTTAGTTTCTTCCTCCTTCCCTTCTTGTTCTTCTAAGTCACCAGTTGCTTCACCTTCTCCCCCTTACTTCTCTTCCTCCTCACTGCCACTAGGACTGATATCATAGGTTAGGGTCTTTATGTCATCATCAACTGTCATGCTTCGGAAGATTTACCATGCTATAGGGAGTGTAAATGTATGGAGGGCTTCTTCCACTAAAATTTTGATTAACCCATGGTGAGCTAGCTGCTATGAATTTCCTACTTGGACCTTAGTGTTGGAGTCAACGAGGGACTGCAGGAGGAAGTAGGGGATGTTGAGCTTCTGAGGTGCTGGAGTGTCCATCCCATACCTTAATTCATGGAGGATTCTAAAGTGATAACCATATAAAATGCTATACCTCCCCTCACAGGAAATGTATTTGATTATTTGATAACTAACTTCATCCCAAGGATATGGTATGCTAGCCCTTCTAATGCCATTTTTATCCTCTACAGGGGTTTCATTGTTTTGGAACAAGTTTTTCTTAGTAGCCTGGCCAATTGGTTTCTCATCCTTACTCCAAGACAGCCCAAGAGGAAGGGTAGTGACCCTACTGATAAATTTAGGGGTTATCTCCATGGAAATACCTATAAAGGTGATAGTGGCATGTGTTCTAGTGTGAGGGACCAAAGAGTGGGCAAATTCTTGGGCAATTTCCTCATCAAACCCTCGGAATTTCTCAAAAAAATTCATCCTATTTTCTCTTGTGAATATGTCCACTACTTGGGGATGTGCATGGAGCCTGGAGGAGTTGGTGGGCTCCTTCCTCATAAATCCTCTTGTCATTTTGTTTATACTCCTTTGGGAAACCAAATGTGGAGACGAAGACAACAATTTTTTAAGAAAACAAAGAAACAGAGGAGACTATGGTTTTTTTTTTTAAATAAGTAGAATTTTTTTAATGCATTTCCTCCTCCTAAAGGCTTTATTTCCTCCTCAAATTTAAACCACTGCTTTCATATATTGATATTCAATGGGGGCATGCATGGAACCTACCTCCTTAGACCGAAAATTGTGCTAAAACCCATGTTTTCTCCTTTCAAAACAACTCACTGCCCCTCTTGTAGAAGCCTGCTGTCCCTCCTGTAGAATTCTTGTAGGTGCTCCTATAGAAAACGCCGAGAGTAGGAATATGGAAGAGATCAATGGAGAACGTTGGTTATGAGGTTGTGAGGGCATGAGGAGACTGCTGTAGCTAAGTTTCGAGGAGAGAATGAAGGAAAAGGTGGTGAGAGTGCTTGGGGAGGAGTACTTATTGCCCTTTATGGATATTTCTGGTGATGGAGGGTGAGTTGGCAAAGTATACGCTGGCCATATTCGGACCAATGATCCCCACCTGTCTTGTCATCATGGCCCCTCCTCATAATCATCCTTCATGATTGCATTGGATTTCACACTTCCTCTACTACCTATCCTTGACATCTTTCTTGAGTTGACTATGCGCACGTGTGGGTGACATCTTTGGACGAGTGGAATCAACTAGATGAAGGTGGCCAAGTTAACTGGCCACCTTTCCCTAATTCAACCTAAACCATATCATTTCTTTTGCATTCCTTCTAATTACACAAATGAAAATAGAGGAGCGGGTTAGTTACTTACCTGAGATTCGAATGTATTTGCTGTGAGGTGTTGTGGCTCTCTCTCTTTGCTACATGCCTTTATTTATTTTGATGCATGCTGTCTGCTTGTTGATGTGTGGCGGTGTCTTGTGCAGGTTCTTATCTAGCCATATCTGAGCTTTAGGTGTCTTCTTCAATCTTCATGTTTGCACTCTCTTGCTACTGATGCTAGATTTTAATGGGATCACCTGCTACAGGAATTCCTACAAGAGCTCTTGTAGCTGCTTCTCCCCTTGAAACTTCATCTTATTTCTATGCTTGGAGCTGTGAGGATGATGCCAGAGATGTAGATAGAGATGGAGAGGTATTAGGTAGGCTTCAGGTGAGGTGGATGGTGCTGTTTCCTCTCTTATTTTTTGTTTTTTTTTTCTTTTCTTGAAAAACTGTTTTTTTGTGTTTTTCTTGGATAGGAAGAAGAATGATGCTTGGGGTGTGATGCAGGCTCGGAAATGATGCAAGGAGGTTTGAAGACTATAGGAGGGTTTATAGGTTCTTTATGGAGCTTCCTTGTCCCTCAAACTGCCTTTTATACCCATTTCTGGCTCTCTGTAATTCCTACAGGAGCCTCTTGTAGAAAACATAGAGCCTCCTGTAGAAAACACATTTCTTGAAAAAGAAGCACAATGAGGTGAAAGAAATGCCAAGAATGATGGAGAAAGGTGTGGGAAGGTAGGATAGGTGCTAGTGTTGGTTTCAGGGCTCCCTTAGCACCTTCTGCTGCTTCCTGTAGTCCTCCTGCAAACCTGCAATGCAAATGAAAATTCATTTTTTTTTTAAAACAACTAGGGCGCCTTAGGGAGGTTTTTACCCTAATTTCCTGCCCTGGGCGCCTCCAAGGAAGGTTTTCACCCAGGGATCTTATTTTTCTCTCTCTTTTTTTTGACATCACTGGGTCACCTCAGAAGAGGTTTTCAACCCAATGATGGGACTCAAGCGCCTCATGGAGGTTTTCACTTGAGTCCTTATTTTTTTTGTTTTTTATTTTTCTTCAGTGAGTGGGTGAAGTGGAGGCTAAGACATGCTCCACTACCATCACTACCTTATTCAAATCTTCAATGAACTCTCACTTGGAGAGGGGTTTATTGTAGACTTTCAACTGGTGTCCATTGACAAGCACGAGGATGGATTCATCATCAATGGTTCTGATCAGAACTGAACCATTGTCATTACATTTCTACACAGTGTAGGGTCCCAACCATCTTGTCCTTAGCTTTCCCTTGAAATATTTGTATCTTGAATCATAGAGTAGTGCCCAATCTCCCTCTTGGGATTGCTTCTCCTTGATATTTTTGTAATGCCATATCTTTCTCTGAAGCTGAACTACCTCTGTATGGAGAAGGGCCTGCATTCTATGTTCATCCAATTCATTGAACCGAAGTAATATTTCTTTCCGTGCATGGCTGAGGTCTAGGTCCAACTGAGCTGCCATCCTTAAGGTATTGAATTCAAATTCTATTGATAGCAAAGCTTTCTTCCCATAGACTAGCTCATAGGGTGTGAACCCTTTGGTGGTGTTCCATATTGTGTTGTAGGCCCAAGTGGCCTCAACTAATCTGTTTGCCCAGTCTTTTCTGCTGCTGCTCACTACCTTTGTTAGGATCCCTTCTAATGCTCCATTAGTGACCTCCACCTTCCCATTGGCTTGTGGATGGTAAGGGGTCAAAGTCCTGTGCTTGATTCTATGATGTGTGAGTAGGTCTTCAATCAAATTGGAAGTGAAATGACTACCTTGATCTGTAACCAACTCTCTTGGATACCTGAACTTGTAGAATATGTTTTCTCTCAAAAATTCAGCTACTTTTTCCTCTGTCGCTGCTTTGATTGCTTTTTTCTCTGCTCACTTTGTCAGGTAATCGGTGCACACAATGATGTATTGTTTCTGCTTTGAAGGATGGCTGATAGGACCTACAAAGTCCATGCCCCACTTCTCAAATGGCTCAAAGGTCACTTGAGGTTGCATGGGCATCTCATCCTTTGGAGTAGGTTTCCCCATCCTCTGACACCGATCACACTAGCTTGTATATCTCCTCACATCCTGATGAAGAGTGGGCCAATAGTAGCCTACTTACATTATCTTGAAGGCCATTCTTTTTGCTGCAAAATGACCTCCAGAAGGCCCGTCATGACAGGTCAGGAGGATGTCAAAGACTTCCTCCTCCCTGACACATCTTCTCAAGATCTGATCTGGGCCATGTTTGAAGAGATTTCCCCCAATCCAGGTGAAAGGGGCACTTTTCCTTACTATCTTGCTCTTCTCTTTTGAGGACAGGTGTGGTGGGAATTGTGCTAAAACTAAGTAGTTTTCTATACCAGCAAACCATGGAGAGAGTACTAAGATAGCAAATAGATGTTCATCTTGAATTTGTTCATCCACCATTCCTTCTTCACCTGCAGGCAAATTTACTCTAGACAAAAAGTCAACAACAACATTTTCTTTACCAGGCTTATCAATAATGGTCAAATAAAATTGCTGCAGTAAAAGCAACCATCTAATAATGCAAGCATTTACATCTGGTTTGTTCATTAAATATCTAGTTGTAACATGATTAGTGTGCACAAAGGTTTGATAGCCTATGATATAATGTCTGAATTTGTTTAAGGAATGCATGATAGCTAGGAGTTCCTTCTTGGTCACTGTATAGTTTAACTCCGCCTTTGAAAAGTTTTTGCTTATAAAGTATATGGCATAAGGAAAATTTTCATCAATTTGTCCCAAGGCTACTCCTATTGCTTTGTTCGAGGCATCTGTGTGAATATGGAAAGGTAGGGCCCAGTTTGGGCCTCTCAGAATTGGGGCAGTCACGAGCTTGCTCTTCAAGGTATCTAGGGCTTCTTGACAGTTTTTCGACCATATGAACTCGACATCTTTGCCTAAGAGGCCAAACAAAGGAGAGGCTAGCTTTCTGAAATCTTTAATGAATCTCTGGTAATACCCAACTAAGCCTAGGAAACTTCTGACATCTCTCACCTTTTGAGGAGGTGGGACCCTTTAGATGATGGCAATTTTGTTGGGGTCCACCTGTAGTCCCTATTGATATATTTCATGACCTAGCACAATCCCTTTAGTCATAAAAAATTCACATTTTTCTGGGCTGAGGGATAGGTTCATCTTAATACACTTTTCTAGAACCTTTCCTAGATTAGATAAAGCTTCCTGAAAGTCAAAGCCATAAGGAGTAAAGTCATCCATGTATATTTCTACTGCATCATGAACTAATTCAGAAAATATATTCAGTACTACTCTTTGGAAAGTGGCTGGAGCGTTACACAAACCAAAAGGAAGGACCCGGTATGCAAAGGTAACCCAAGGACAAGTGAAAGTGGTCTTATATTGGTCTTCCGGGCTGATTTGAATCTAATTGTACCTGCTAAACCCATTTAGGAAAGAGAAACTTTTTCCCTGCCAGACCGTCTAACACTTGATCTATGAAAGGTAAAGGAAAATGGTCCTTTTTAGTGGCTTTGTTCAATTCCAGATAGTCGACACAAATTATACTCTTACCATTTTTCTTTGGCACTAGCACCAAAGGAGAGACCCATTCACTGTCAGAGATGGGATAGATGAATCCTGCATCAAGCAATTTCTGCAGTTCTTCCTTAACAATATCTTTAAGTGCTGGATTCATCCTCCTTTGAGGCTACCTGACTAGCTTGCAACCCCCCTTTATGTATATATGATGAGTACATACTGAAGGGTGCACTCCCTTCATCTCGTTATAACTCCATGCGAAGGCATCTAGGTGTTTTCTCAGTGGGCTACACAGTTCCTTCTCCTGGGAAGTGGATAGGGATGGATTGATTTTCAAGGTTCTTTCTAGACCAAACTCTATATTCTTAACATGGAGAGGAGTGGAGTCGACCACACAGAGATCAGTTGAGGGGTTTTTTTGGGTTTCTCTTACTATGTCCTCTAACGGTGATACACTGGGATGTGGATTTTGAATCATATTTTCAATCATACCATCCTCGTATTGCGGTTTTCCCCCCATGGCGATTTCTAATGCACAAAGCGGTGTAGAATAGACTTCATCCTCATATTCCTCCTCCAACCAGAGAGGTAGATCATGTTCTAACAAGGGTTGGGCAGGAGGATATAGAATTAACTGCTTGGACATATGCTCGTTCTTTATGGTCATGTTCCCAACTTGACAGCTGATGTAGGCATCGACAGTAGCCAACCAGGGTCTTCCCAGAATGAGAGGATACCTGGTGAGCTTTGCCTTTGGATGGAGAACTAAGAAATCAGTAGGGTACTCCATCAATGGAGACCATCACATCTTCTACAATCCCCTCAGGGGTCACGGTGGGGCGGTCTGCTAGCTGTAGCACGGTCGTGGTCTTCCTAAAGGAGCACTGGAGGTTGAGTTTGAGCATTGTGTCCTTTGTCATCACATTAATGGCAGCTCCTAGATCAATCAAGGTGTGTGGGATCATGGTGCCATTGATGTGGACATCAACTACTAGGCTTCCAGGGTCCAGATATTTTGGACAGATTACTTGCCCCAACATCAGGTCGGACAGTTTCCCTATGACATTGATGGTTGGGGCATCTCTCTTGTGCCTTCCTGGATGCCTAAAGCACTTCTCTTTGATCAACCTATTGTAGATATGCACATCTTTTATGGCTTGGAGAAGTGGTATCTTCACACATAAATGTTTCAATTCTCCCAGGAGTTCAGTTTCTTCTGGGGTAGGCTAGAATGTCACGGATAGTCTCTCAGGAAAGGGTGGAATTGCTTTAGGTTCACTTTCCTCTTTATCTTCCTCAACCTCCCTAGGTGGAGGCTGGATATCTAGGAGAACTTTCCCAAATCGCAAGTTAATTTCCTGAATCTCCACAACATAAGTTGGGCATGATGGTTCCCCACTATACACTTACTGAGCCTGTCTATTGTTCGGGTTCGGATTCGGTTGGGCAGGCATTTGGGGTTTCTTTTGAGGAGCAGAAGGTAGTGGTTGTGGTTGGGCAGGTGGTGGAGGCAAAAGAGTGGGGAGGGAGTTGTATTGGGGCCTCCACCCCTGATGAGGTGCATTCCATTGAGGTGGTGGCTGAGCATAGGATTGAAATGAATACTTGGTTGGTTGGGCATGATATTGAGATGTGAAGGACCAAGGAGGACACGTGGACCAAGAAGGATGAGCAGGAGGGCCCCAAGAAGGCATGGAAGTGACTTGGTTGGGGTTGTAGTATGCCTGAGATGTCCCTTGCATCCCCTGCTGGTATGGTCTAGGTCCATGCGGTCTCCTTTGGTTTATGTAATAGAGCTGTTCAGTGACTCCCTCAGCCCCTTGATATACAACTTTAAGTTCGGGTAAGGAAGGGCACTTATTTGTAGAATTATTTTCTTCACAGACTGAACAAACCTCTATAGAGTTCAATGGGCATTCGTTCCTAGGATACCTCCTGGTGCATCTAGGGAAAAAATGACCAAAGCCCTCTCTGCTTCCTCTTGTTTCCTTTTGAGATGTAAGGTATCCATTTGCATGGAAAGAGTCTGCAACATCTCACTCTTGAAGTCTTCCAGCATGTTTCCAATTTCTCCTTTAATGGATGAGTTAGAGGAAGAGGTATTGGCTATGGGTTGACTCCTCCTACCTTTCTTTCTGGCTGCTCTAGAGTAGTTTCTAAAAAAAGTCTTGATGTACTCATGGGAAAGTTGGTAGATGTCTCCACCGGCCAGTAGATGGAGGGTGTCTAAAAGATCTTCTTGAATTCCCCTGAGTAGGACCAGCTTCAGAGACTCAGGGTCAAGTGTACACTCGACCCTTTTGTAACTGAGCTGGAACCTCTCCTCATAGTCTTCCAGGGACTCATCACTTCCTATAGTCATTTGGAAAATTTCTTCTTTAGTATCTTTTGACCTACAATAATCTCGATACTTGTTGTTAAAGGCTTGCTGCATCTGAGCCCAAGTTGTGATGCTATTGCCAGGTAATCCCATGAACTAGCGCAATGCTGCATCCTTGAGAGTAGAAGGGAACAATTTCAAATTTTGCTCATCTTCTCCATAGTCATAGGTTCGACAGATAACAACAAACTCAAACAAAAAGGTGTTAGGGTCTTCTGTAGTCAGATCATGGAAATGAGGTAGGGCGGAAGGGCTTATATTCTTCATTTTGGTGTCTCTATTGGTCTCCTGAATGGGAAAGGTACCCTCTATTCTTTCTCCATTCCCCCTAGCATTTCTGTTTTCAACCATTGGCTCCAAAGGAATGTTTTCTTCTTCTTCTTCCCCTATAGGTTCTTCAAATATGTCAGGCTGTTCACCTAATGGTTCTTCCTAATCACAGCCATCGAAGAAGAGAGAAGGTTGGCTGTGTGAAGCAGTGGGGGTGTTGGGGAAAATTTTTCCTCAGAGTTATCTCTATTCCTACGAGGCATGAAAGGAAATATTTTTGGTTGGTTTTTGTATCTTTTTACCCACCCTGATAGTACCTGAAAAACTAAAATTGATTGAAAAAAACAAATTGCAACTAGCTGAAATGAAATTTACAGAATTGAAGAGGAAAGCAAGGGAATGCAAAACTTGAAGGAAGAGAAATGACTAGTCTACTTTTGCTCAATTAAAATATTAGCAGGATGTTGCAATAGAAAATAGAAGAAAGTAGCAATCACAAAATACTCTAACACTTCCTCGGCAACGATGCCAAAAAGTGGTGAGCACCAATATTGCAGCAATAATGTTGCAACTCCTAGGCTTCCTACTTTACTCTTATCAACCCGGTAGTTTGTAACAAACTTGGAAGCGACGGTGCTGTATGCACAAGTACTAGTTCTTACTGCAGGTTGTAACTTGGTCAGCCGGTGCAAGATCACTAGGAGCTCAAGCCAACTTCTATGGATTCTAGAAGAAGCTCTATATGTGAGGAAAGGAGAGAAAGACTACTCTACAAATACTACTCTAACTGTAGAAAGGAGAAAGTCTGAAATGTAAAGCAAAACTAGTAAACCCAAATTAACCAACTAATCCAACTTTTGTAGAAAGCACTATGAAAACCATGAAAAGAATGCCATTGCCTACTCAAGGAAGTAAACAACATATAACTAAGCTATTTATGGAAGTAAATGAGCAAAAAATATCTTTTTGGATTTTGATGTAGTTTTATGTGAATTTGACATGTATGTGATTTATTGTTTGTGAATGTGGCAGCGAATAGGTGGTGTTGGAGGGTGGTTTTGGGACTCGAGAGGATGTAAGATGGTGTGGATGGGTCCTAGGAGGTCTCAGGTGGCCTTCTGGAGGCTTTTCCCACACTTGTCCTTCAAAAGAAGGCCTACAGGAGGACACAGGAAATCTATAGGAGGAAAATAGGGAATTACAGAAGGCCTACAAGAGGAGGCTGAGAGCAGTTTTCACTGTTTTGAAGGTGTGAGATAGGTGGAAAAGGTGGATGAAGGTTGGAATGAGGTGTTAGGGCACCTAGGGTCTACCAAGAATCACCAGGAGAGAGAAAGATGATTGTGTTTTCTCAAGTTGAAAGGAGGAAGTTCTATGGAAAATGCAGGAAACTAAGGAGGAATTGAGGGGAGACTTGGGCGACCTGTAGGGAATGGATTAGATGGAGGATGGCATGGCTAATAGGCTGGCCTACTTCTAGAAGAGATATACTTCATAACAAAACTGATTGTCAACCAAGGAAATCAAGCGAGTAATGAAATGAGTGCATCTAGGAAAACGGAGTTTTGTATCAAAATAGTCTAAACTATGATCTATGGAAGGAAATGCTGATAACTGTTGCAAGAAAGGAAATCATGAAAGAAGAATATTTTAAATAAATAAGTGAGCATGATGAAGAAGTTTTTAAGAAAAGAAAAACTAGACTATTAACCAATAAAAAGCTGCAAACACTAGAAGTCCTATGAATGAGGAAAATCTGTGTTTTTGGGGCAGCAAGAGGGTATTTTCCTCAAATCATGGTCCCAAAGGGAGGAAGAGAGGCCAAGGAACTATTGCTAGCCTTTTGAATCTTTTATTTATCGCTACTTAACCTACTATAGAAAGCACAAATGGAAGCAAACTACTGAATCATCAAAAGAAACCTATTCTTAACCATAAAAGAAATACATCTAACAACAACCTAATCTACAAATTGAAATAAAGCATACAAATACAAGTAAAGAGGAGCTTGTCTACTTGGATTGGGC